>JAWNNX010000195.1:0-55000 GCA_035044505.1 Zaprionus lineosus | reverse complement strand
CAACCACAGCAACAACAACAGCAGCAATGGCTACAAAAAGACAAGCAACATCAACAACATGGACAACATGGACAACATGGACAACATGGACAACAATCGCATCTAATGCTCCAGAGATTTTGTATCTGAGAGCAAAAAGTGCCCTCAAAATGTTTTATTGTTTTCTCAGAGCTGCTGCTGGGGTCAGCAATTAAACTCTTTCATAAATTATGAGCAATCAGTTGCTGCTGCTGCTGCTGCTCCCATTGCTGCTGGCCGTGTTTTCTCCGTATGCAAAGTTCAATTGAATGCAATTAGTTGCAATAAACGAATCTCATCTGATGTCTCAATTATTTATTCACTCGCACGACTTGCTTATGCATTCAATTATGCTTGCAGGTCCCCAGCCCCACCCCCTCAGCCCCCAGCCACGCCCCATGCTCTAGCAATACCAAGACCCTCCTTAACCCGACAATGACCCAAAATCGTAAATCGTGCCTGTGGCTAGTTGACCTCCCCGATGCTGTTGTTGTTGTTGTTGTTGTTTCTTCTTCTTCTCCTCCTCCTCCTCTTCTTCTTCTTCTCTTCTTCTTCTTCGCTTTCATCTCTGTTGCTTTTATCATAAATAAATTGATTTTCCTCCATGAACGCAAACAATCTATCAAAAGATTTGCAATTGCTGTTACTTTTTTTTCCTTCCTTTTTTTTTGGTAGCAACATCGCCCCCTCCCCTCCCCCACCCCTCCCTTCCCGTAGCAGCAGCAACAATTGCTACGTTGCACCATCTCATTTTTCAGGTCAGAGGTCTAAATGTTCATTAATTTTATCATGGAAACGGAAAGCAACGACGTCTCGAGGAATCAAAAAGAAATCGTTGCAACTGTCATCAGCAGCAGCAGCAGCGGCAGCAACAACAGCAGCGGCAGCAGCAGCAACAACAGCAGCGGCAGCAACAACAACAACTGCAGCATCGCTTTTTATTTATTTATGCTGTTTGCAAACATAGAAATTGCATTGCCAGCAACAAAGCAACTTGCCACTCCCCCCACTTGCAACTCCCCACTTGCCACTTGCTGCTTGCTGCTTGCTGCTTGCTGCTTGCCACCCGACACCCACCACCCTCAGTTTGGCACCCTTCATCCGTGTCTACATTGAAGGTGACGTCCGTCCGCTCCCGCCCACGTAACCATTGCTGATGGGAGCCATGCAAATGCGATGCACGGCACATGCAACTGCCACAAGCTGCCAGCAACTGGCAGCAGCAGCAGCAGCAGCAGGAGCAGGAGCAGAGGCAACAGCAACAGCAGCAGAGGCAACAGCAGCAGCTGCCACTCAGCTGATGCACATTGATATTGTGTTTGCGATGAGTCTACACGACAGCAATGCACTCACCTATCAACAGCACATCTCGAGTCCTGCCGCTCCTTGTGCTGCACCGGCAGATACCCTGCAATCGCAGGAGCTGCAGGAGCTGCAGTAGCTGGCGGGGCAAGTGGCAGCCTCTAAAAGAGGATAGACTTCAACCTGGATAGACTTAGTCCTGTGTATTGGGTGTGAAATGAAATTTGTGAAGCTCTGAGATTGCGAGAGAGACAGACGTCAGTGCGGAAGGATCTCAGCTCCTGGCTTTGATCTGTGAGAATCCTGTGAAAATCTTGCACTCCGTTAACAGCTCTGACAGCCAAGCAGATGAGAGATAAGGAAGAGAGATAAGCAAAGGATAAGTGTCCTTCTGTCTCAATGCTAGGACTCCTGCACTGCCTGGACATTTCGTCCTGTTCTGTTCTCTTCTGTTGAGCACAATTAACGGTAACTCAATTATGATAATGGGAGTAGCCATTTTGTTTATGTCCTGGCAAGCTCGTCAGATTTGTAGCTCTCTTTTATGATCCAGAGGCTGCCCCCCCTCCCTGCCAGGCACTTAAAGAGTTTATGCCCGCAATTTGGCAATCACTTGACCCAACCCAAGCGATGGCCACGTCTTAAAGCCCAATGCAAATGAAGCCCTCCGGACGCGCCCTTCGAATTTACGGATACAATTTTATTCTTTTCTTTCTTTCGGCTGCCGTGACGAAGTCAATGCCCAGCAGAGCTTGTCACACACACACACATGCGTACACACGCACGCGCACACTCACACACACGCAGAACTCCCACACAATGACCCTGGTTAATAGATTTATGGCATTTACATATTCGCCCGGCAAACCGCCCACTGGTTTTTTGATTACCTACATATTTTGTTGCCGGCAACTGTTGTTGTTGTTGTTGTTGCTCCTCTGTTGCTCTTGTTGTTGTTTGATATTGATGTTGCTTTTGCCTGCTTTGTTGCTGCTGTTGCTGAGGATGTTGCTGCGCATTAAATGAGAATGTCAGCAAGTCGAGCAAACAATAAATACGACTTCATGTCGCGCAACTGCCACTCCCCCCGCCCCTTCCTCCCTTCCCCCCTCTTCCTCTTTAGTACTTCGTCCTACGGGGTCGTCCACGAGTCGCCTTCAAAACGCCGTAGACACTCACGCCCCGCCCTAGAGCCTAGTGTATTTTAAGGAAGCTTGGGCCTGGTTGCCCCTCCCCCCACAGCAAACGGGAGCCTCGTCCTGGGGGGCATTCGAGCCAGCAGGGGGAGGGGGACGGGAAATATGAAAAAATTTGCCTATTTCTGGCAAAAATTTCAATGGGAACAATTCGTTTTCTGTGCCTTTTGTGTTAATAAACAAATAATCTACTTAGGGGAACAACAAAGCCATAAAAAGGCATAGGTAATATAAATAGCGGCCTACACTGCACGAAATTACATAAAGGGGGACGTACACTGTGCCACATAATATAAGGAGGGACGTGCACTGCTCGAAATTCCGGGCTGGAACCCAAAGGAGTCCCGGGGAGTACTTGAAGCGTGCCTGAGGTGAAAGGTGAGGGAGTCTCGGGGCGAGAGGACGAGATGGGGAAATGATTGAGTTATTTGAAATAAATGAAAGGAGCTCCCGTTTCTCGCAGTGTACTCTCCCATACAATAACGAGACACAATACACAAATAAACGGACGGAGAACAAAGACTGAAAACATTTTTTCCGCACAATTTATTTGTTCGCTCGAAGCGCCAATCATTGAATAAATCTTCTGACAGAGACAGTTATAATTTGGCAGGACTGCGGGAGGGGGAGCGAGGAAGAGGGAAAGGATGAGAGAGAGGGGGTAGAGGAGTAGCCGCGAATCCTACGGGTGGCCAAGGCCAAACTCGGATCCCTCCGGTCATCAGCTCATAGAATCGCAGCGTCGTTCTGTAAGGACTCTATGATCCTGTTGACTTATAGACTATTTATTCCCGATCAGTAAGGGATCTTAGGGACTTGGCCAAAGACCGTGGGAAGACTTCAAGTGATCGCTGGATGACTTCACGGGTCGGGGGAGTCTCTCAAGGCACTAAAGTGGAGGGTATCCCGTAGTCGGGAATACCCGTGGGAATTGCCCGTAGCTCCTCCCCAGTGCGCCTTCCGCCGTAAAATGCTTTTCACATTGTGCGTTGATTGATCGAGTAGTGGCTCCTGGCGGTGACGGTGACGGTGACGGTGGGGTTGGCGGGGATGCTAATTTCCGTTTAATTGGCTCTCATTAGCTTGCAACAATTGTGGCAGTGGGCGGGTAACGGGTGGTTAGACGTGGCAGGTGGAAGGAGCCGCAGCACTGCAAAACAACAATCAGTGGCATCGCCAGCAGCATCAGTGCAACGACAGCGTTCCTCTGGCTTGGTGGCCATGGCAACATAAGCGGTGGCAGCAACAACTCTTGCAACAACAACAACAACAACAACAACAACAGAAGTGGAAACATTATTAGAAACATCTTTTATTCGCACGCCCGATGCACAGCTGCAGCTGCATTGTTATGCTTGCAACACCTGCCCCACCCACAGCTCCTCCACTCGCTGCTGCCCGAACAGCTGCCCCGCCCACACGCCCGCGCGCCTTGCAGCCACGTTCTGAGCTCCGGCTCTTGTTTTTCCTTCTAATGCTTCTTGGAAACATTTGCACGACTTTGGCATTTTCCTTCTTCGTGACGGGAGGAGCAGCCCCCCCCCCCCTCTCTATCTCTCTACCGCCCCTTGGTATGATTTATGTCTGCGTCGTCGCCGCCATATCAAAAATGTATGCGCGATAAGCGGGTGCAATTTTTATCAGTCGATTTAAATAATATCAAAACTTGCGGATTGTTGAAAGTGGCACACACACACACACACACACACACATACTTGTATTGATATATATCTCTCTATGTGTGTGTGTGTGTGCAACGTGTGTTTAAACAGCAATCGGCCTATCAGGAGCTTATTTTTAGAATCATTTTTCTCAGCCTGCACGTGGCAAGTGGCGAGTGGCAAGTGGCAAGTGGCGAGTAGCGAGTGGCGACAGGCGACAGGCGACAGACGACAGAAGACAAGCGGATGGCAAGTGGGAAGGCAATCACTTATGGGGAGCCTCGGCCAAGTTGTGTTGTGTCGGCTGCTTGCATCCAGGATATCATTTTTATGGGCCTCTGATTTATGGACAGCGATTGCATTGCACTGGCACTTAAATGGTTTATGGGCCGCTGCTGTCAGGCCAAATGAAAACATAGAGCTGGGCGCCCGGTGGGTGGATGGGGAAAATTAGAGCGAGCGGGAGGCGTGTGGGAGGGGGGATGGCTGACAGGCAGATTATGATGTCAATACATGGGAATTACGAGCATTTTCAACATTTGCGTTAACTGATAAAAAACACATTTTCACCAAGGATCAGGAAAAGGTCCTTGCAGGCAGGCGACAATAAAAGGAACCGCCAGAGGCGACGATCTCCTTGATTTCAATTAAATTTCAATTATTGACGTTTATTTGGGATTTTTTAATTAAAGCCTCGGATTCATAAAAGGACTCCCCCTTGGATAGAGCTAATGTCCTGCTAGGGAAATGATTCCATCAAGAATCTCATATATAGTATTTTTGATGTTGTTGTAAGCTTCCTGAATGTTGAGGCCATTAACTAAATTGTTCCATGGACTCCACGCGCCTGGATGAAGACTTCACTGCACGGATTGGGAGCAGTTAAGGATTACCCTGTAATCCAATCCTGAAAGAGTTTGACAGAGCTCGAATGAAGGTCAGTGGGACATTAGAAAAGTGCAGATTTATTTGCAAAGGACCTAGGGAAATCCTGTGGACTGCTTCGATGTGTTCCAGTCGGACGCTCTGAATGCTTGAATGAGGAGTCCATCATTTTCCCAGCAAGGACCAAAAAAAACTTTGGGCTGTGACACTCTTTGCTTTCATCTGACCAAATGGCAAAACTAATCCTTTTACCCAAACCAAACGAGGGTCTCAGCCGACTTGTCATTAGAACCTTCCCTTATCCTGCCGGACATGGCAAATATTGCTGTCGGCTGCTTCCCTAGGCCCCAAGGGTGAGGAGGCTGTGGGCGAATGGCACGCAGTCTGATGCCAACCAAGCTATTTTCTCTGAATGTCCTTGTTGCTACCCACTTTTTGCCGTCAGGGACTTTATCTGGAGACAAACAACCTGGACACAGACTCCTTTCATTTTCGGCGATTCACAGGAACTATTACCCTTTCGTCAAAGTCATTCCCTATTCAATGGCGGGTCCCTCGATAAGTCCTTATTCACAGAGCCTTGGTTTTTTCCTTCTGTTGGCTAAGCTATGTGTAACCGTGAGAGTCTGACGAATCCTGATTTTATTCAGTCGAGTCGTTAACAAGGACCTCGACTAGTCACAGTCGTGGTCGAATTGTATAGGGAACAGTATCAAGTGTCATACCTGTCATAGATCGGTCCCATGTCCTTGACATTTCTAAATGAGTTAGCGGTCTCTTTGCCATTGATGCTTTTTGGACTCGTTCTTATTCATTATTTCATTTCAAAGGAAATTTTAATCCTCCTCCGCGTCTCCCCTCCCCCCAGTGTGTCCTTCAGTGCTATTTTTCTGAGCAAACATCAACACCGAACACGTTCCATGTGACGTTTCGGCCGTCAACGTGACAGTCTTCAGCGCGTTGATATCCTTTTCAGCCACCCACCAGTCATCACCCGCCTCCCGCCGCCCACAGTCCACAGCGCGCCGCCCACAACCCACAAGACTCCATGCATTTACCCGTAGGCGCAGTCCTTGCATTTCCGTCACATTTTCTTGTTGACATGAAAGTGTGTGCGAGATTGTCTGTCTGTCTGTCTGTCTGTCTCTCTGTCTGACTGTATGTGTGTGTACGTGAGCACGTGTGTGTATATGTATGTGTGTGTGGGTGTGAGTGTGCACAACATTTGGCAAAATGCCATTATAATTATATGTATGTTCCGGGCAACTCACTTATAAAGTTTGAGCTCTACACTCGGTCTTGGTATGGTCCCGGTCCAAGTCCCTGTCCCGGTCCCGGGCTTCGTCGTGTGGCAGTCTGAGAACATCAATAAAAATAACAGTAACTGAAACAACAACCCTAAGGACATCGGCAAAAGAAACAACATCATCAAGAAAAACAACAACTTCCACTAACTTTCCAGGTGAAATCATATAAATCAAATTGCCATTTGAAGGAATTGCTGCAGCTCCTTCATCCTTTCCAATCGACATCAGAAAAGGGCAAACCCTTGCAGGCCAAGGGAGAGGAGAAAGGAATGTTAGAGATATTGGGGAAGGACTCCTTGAGGGGCAACAGAAACAGACACAGAAACAGAAACAAGGCATTCGATACTCCTCGCTTCATTTTCATAAACACGCAAAAACAAAAGCAAACACAAGCACAAAAACAAAGTAAAAACAAAAACAAAAACAAAAACAAAAACAAAAACAAAAGCAGATATAAAAAAGTAAAAGAGAATAAAGGAAAATCACGCGCGAGACTCTGGTAAGGAGCCAAGCTAATGACCCTCTGTCCTTCCCTCTGATGAGTCCCACTGTCACATTGCCTTACCCCTCCCTCTAGCCCCTCTCCCTCGCATTCCCACATGCCACTGACTCTCCTGCCCCAGAACCGCATCAAAGCATCTGTTGGCATCGAATGCGTGACTTTCAAATGCAGCGCATGCCACTCGGAGGGATGCAGTTTCCATTTAGTTTTCTTTGCTTCCTCCTTTATTCTATGGCAGTCCTCATACACATTTTTGTCCCCACCCCCCTGCCAGCAAAACGACAAGCTCCCCTCCCTACCCAGTCCCCACTCCACACTCCCCACTCCACCGAATACTCCGACAGGCGGCATGACTGAGTGTCTGAGATTTGGGGTCGAGTCTGTGGCCGCAACTGGAGCAGTGTCTTCCATGCCAAACATTCCTTCCTCCTCCGTGCGCCATATGAATATCAATTTGGGCTCCTTCAGCCCCGGCTCCTCGAGCGAGAGTCGAATCGAAATCAGTCTTTAAATGCGGTTCCGGAATTGAAAATGACAAATTCAGAATTCAGATGACGCAGATTCAGAAATCAAAGAGATTAGATAAATTTTATAGTCGTTGCTCACTTACAGCGCATGAGACAATGAATCGAGCTGAAATAACAGAGCAGTAACATGACACGGAATAGTGTTACCGTTACTGTTACTGTTACTGTTACTGTTACTGTTACTGTTACTGTTACTGTTACTGTTACTGTAACTGTAACTGTTACTGTTACTGTTACTGTTACTGTTACTGTTACTGTTACTGTTACTGTTACTGTTACTGTTACTGTTACTGTTACTGTTACTGTTACTGTTACTGTTACTGTTACTGTTACTGTTACTGTTACTGTTACTGTTACTGTTACTGTTACTGTTACTGTTACTGTTACTGTTACTGTTACTGTTACTGTTACTGTTACTGTTACTGTTACTGTTACTGTTACTGTTACTGTTACTGTTACTGTTGCTGTTACTGTTACAGTTACTGTTACTGTTACTATTACTGTTACTCCTACTGTTACTGTTACTCCTACTGTTACTGTTACTGTTACTGTTACTGTTACTGTTACTGTTACTGTTACTGTTACTGTTACTGTTACTGTTACTGTTACTGTTACTGTTACTGTTACTGTTACTGTTACTGTTACTGTTACTGTCACTGTTACTGTTACTGGTACTGGTACTGTTACTGCTACTGTTACTGTTACTGTTGCTGTTACTGTTACTGTTACTGGTACTGTTACTGTTACTGCTACTGTTACTGTTACTGTTACTGTTACTTTACTGTTACTGTTACTGTTACTTTTACTGTCTCTCCAACTTCTGCTCCAATCCTGTCACGACGGATTAAATATTTAAGTTGTTCGGACTCTTAACCAAATACTCCTCGGGGCTGTTAAATGTTCCGCATAACTCCGGCCGTTATTTTGCTTGCGGCATTTCCCAGCTGTCTGCTCCCCACACCCGTCCCGTCCCATGGCCAGCACCAGCCGCGTACTTAAAGTCATGTCGCCAGTCGATGCCCAATAAAATCCAAAACGAGACAACGAAACCACACGAAATGTTTAATTACCTCCAAAAACGCAGCCGCCATAAAAATTATACACAACGCGATTAACATTAGATTTGATTTGATTTGCTTGGCCTGGGTTTATTATTGGGATCGCTTAGTGGGGACGAGTGGAGGCTTCGAGCGTCCACGCAAGTCCTTACCCGCCAAAGGGTCGGGTCCTAACTTATCCTCTGCTGTCCGGACTTGGCCCTGGGCGCTATCGAGATTGTATCGCGCAGTCCATGGAGCCGTTGTCGTTGCCGTTGCCACTGCCGCTGCCGTCGCCATCGCCATCGCCTAGCCCTTCGTCCTGGCCGGCATCGGGCACCATTAAAGCCAACATAAAACAGAAAGTTTATCGGGTTACAAACCGATAACAATCATTGCCAAAGCCTGTGGCCGTTTATAAATGCGGTTTTGCTCGACACTCGCTCAAGTGTTTGATCTGGGAAAGGAAGCTCTCGGGGATCTTTTGAGAAAGTATCAAGTATCATGCAACTGGCAGGACGGAGAGCAGGGCGGAGACTGGGCTGTGGGCCCATGCGAGAGCCTTCGGTGCAGGACAGCCGAAAATCGGGAAAAGTCCTTGAGTGCGACTCTTCGGCTGGCAACACTTTTGCAGCGCTGGTCGCCATAGAAGCCTTTAATTATAAGGACACACAGTTGAGGCCTTGTCCCATCAACAAATTGTGGGGTTGGGTCATTGAAGGGGTTGCGCTTAACTAGGGCGGCAGTGGTACAGGCAGCGGCAGTGGCAGCGGCAGAGGCAGTGGCAGCGACAGTGGCAGCTACGACAGCGACTAATGAAGTCCTTTGGCCTCCCTATGGGTGACTTTGTCGGGCGCTTGCACACTTTTCACTTAATAGATTTTTCCGCAGTGCCTCCTCCGCCCTCCTCCCAGTCCGATTTTTCCCTTGCATATTTTTAGGCGTCGACAAAATATGCAAACCAGCGCAAAGCTGCGTGTTCTGCCAGGCAAGAGGCAACGTTGTATTGGTATGTGTGTGTGTGTGTGAGTGTGAGTGTTGGTGTTTGTGTGTTGGTGTCTTGCTGTGTTCCCGTGTTGCCGTGCGGCTGTGTTTCCGTGTTGCTGTATTGGTGCTCTGATGTGCCGTTGGGCGTGGCTCTATGTGTTATATTTTGTGGTATTTTGTAAATTCCAAACGACCCACCGCCCCCCTCTTCAACCCTTTCGCCCATCAGTCCCTGCACCGCTCCCCCCCTCAAGTGGCAAGGAGACCTGCACCCGATATGCGCTCATAAAAGTCATTTGGCTTTCACCTTAAAATGTATTTAAGACCCCGCAACACGACATCCAAGTCCAAGGTGTTCGACTAGGAGATATCCTGCAGATATTGTATTTCCTTAGACTCCAACTTTCCCTTCCCTCCTATCCACATCCCTCAGCTGCTCCTGCCCCAAATACCCCCCAACCGAAGCTTAATTCACAGGGTATCCGGGCAACAGTAGCAATCGCCGTGTTGTTGTTGTTGTTGTTGTTGTTAATAACATTTTTAGCCTGCGAGTTGCTTGTATTGCAAGTGAAGCCTTAACATGCCGCCCTCGTCCTGCATCCTGCACTTGACTCCTTCGCTGACGCGCTTTCCTTATCCCCTTAAGCCCTACTCAATGTACAATACATTGTGTACGGGTCCGTGTCCATGTCCGTGTTCATGTCCATGTCTATGTTCGAGCTAGCCCCACGACTTCAATGTCTCAAAATCCGTTTGGATTTAACGGTTTAAGCCGTTCATCCTCGTCCTCGTCCCCATCCTTATCCTCGTCGTCGCCGTCGTCAGCTTCAGCGTCAGCCTCGGCGTCACTTTAAGCGCAGATAAACCGAGTGAAGAGCTCTGCAGATTCTGTGCTCCTTGCCCCGCCCCCTTCACCCCGCCCGCACATTATTTTTAAGCGCCTGTGCCGAGGACCAACTCCGTGTCCTTTGCCTTCATGTAGTCCCAAGTCCCAATCGCTTTTCTTTTGACCTTATTGCCTTTGTTCACCCGATGGCCGGTCTGTCCAGCTCTCTGATTGTGTGACCGTACGTGTAAGTGTCTGTGTGTGTGTATGTGAGTGTGTGTGTGTGTGTGGGTTATATATAAAATATATGTATCCCTTCAGTCTGCAATTGATTGCATTTTATGTGAAAATTTTTATTGTTTTAAATTTCTCAGCCGCTTTGACGTTTATCCCCCCTACCGCCTACCGCCTGCCGCCTACCGCCCACCACCTACACCGCCTACTCCAGCACCACCGACCGATACCCATTCCTTCCTTCATGGCCTCCACTCTCGTGTCCGTTCTACGTGTTCCGGCGAAAGGGCCGCCAGTTATATCCTTGCAACTGGCCATAAAATTCGCTCCTCTTAGCCACTTTCTGGTGTCGTTTTAATGCTAAAAGTAAACGTGCCGCTTACCAATCGTAAAGAAATTTAAAAAAGGACTCATCCCACTGCCTGTTCTTTAAGGACTTTAAATTGTCGCCCCCCTGAAGCCACAATAAAATGGCTGACTTCGAGTGGAGCGCACACAAGTTTCCAGCTGTGGCTGAAAGATCATTTAAGGGACATGTTCGCCTGGGATGCAGGACTCCTTTGGGCTATTGGAACGCACAACTCGAAGTGTCCTTCACTCCACTCCACTCCGAAACGCAGCTCCTTTGTGGGTGGCGCATTTCACGCACAGCTCATTGAAATTTCTAAAGGATTTTTAACACTTTTAAAGTGCACACGACTTCAAAGTGCGTGGACATAGGAGAAGGACTTTCCAGCACTGTATCCTTGTTCAGTCCGAAATCAATTACCGATTACCGAACAGCTGAATTCCCCAATTACCGAATTACCGAATTAGTGAATTATTTTAATTGCATTCCGAATGGAATGCATTGAGGTTCGGCAGGATATTTAATCATCTCATAGCAGACGAGGCCCGAGCGATGAGCGTGCATATGAGTGCGCAAGGCTGCGGTTGGCCCCCAACCCCCCAACCACCCGAACACCAATCCGCAGCCACCCAGAGCCCCCAATCAAAGCATTCCCGTCGACGTAAATGGCGTCATAATTAATAACACTTAATAACAATAAATTATTCGCATAGCAAACGGCGAAGGCAAAGGCGGAGGCGGAGGCAGAGGCGAACGTGAGGCGTTATCCAGGACCTTAAGTAGGAGGGGTGGGGCGAAACCTCAGATGCCCACGCCGCCAAATCCTGGGCGTAAAGTGGCAAACACAGCTTCATTTCAAGGGTGTTCGCAGACCCGTGCCCGTGCCTGGGCCCGGAGTCAAAGTCTCTTGACACCTGAACTACCGGAAGCACCCGAAGCACTCGATGCGATGTCGACGTGGACGTGGACGTGGGCCAGATGTGGTTCGATGTCAGAAACTGTCAATAAACCAGTCACGCCCCTTCAAAACGAGTAGTGGGGGGGGAGGAGCTGGGAGCGGGTACACTGGAAAATGGAAATGAAAAGGAGGAATGGGGAATGGGGAATGGGGAATGGGGAGTGGCAGAAACAGCAACAGGAATAACAACAACAACAACAGCTCGAAGGACAACAGCGACAACAAGGACAACAACAACTGTCGCTGGGGACATATGAAATTTGCAATTTACAGCGATCCCATCCCTACGAACATTTTGGGAGTCCACCCAACGCCAGGTGGCGCTTCTTTGCAGGGGCCGCCCATCAAGTACTTTAATTAGCCAGCCAACCAAAAATAAACGAACCACCGACCGCCTGTCGCTTATTTATGCCTTATTTATGCACAGACATTGCGGGCGGCCCGCGGCCCTCGGCCCTCGGCGGGATGTGATGTGGCACGGGCTGTTCGATTAGATGGCCCCGGGATTGGGTGGTCCGGGGACGCAGGTCCTTCTGCGCGTTCTGATGCGGTCTGCTTCAGAGTGGCCTGGCCTCTCCTGGTCCACTCTGGCCTGGTCTGGTCTGGCGTGGTCTAGTCAGGCCCTAAGTGGCCCCCGAAGTGGCGTGTCTGGCAGCCAGTTAATATGCAACATTGTTGTTAAACTGATTGCAATGCCCCACAAAAAGCCAATGTTGCAACACACACACACACACACACACACACACACACATGTTCACCTGTGGTTCCCACTCTACGCATGTGTGTGGATAATCTTTGGCTAATTTTGTATTCAAACACCACCCCAAAACGGTTTTGGACCCCATTACCAATGGCAGTTACAAGCCCAGACCCAAACCCACATCCAAGCACGGACCCAAACCCAGACCCAGACCCAGAACCAAACCCAAGCCGGGACCAACAAGTTGAGGCCATTGAAACCCTTTGGTTAGGTGTTGGCAGAGGCCACCACTGGAGATATGCTGGGCACCAAGCGCCGAGCACCCCTCACCGCAGGACTGCATGTCCTGACCAGTTGCACAATTTATGAACTGGCAATTGGCTTAGGTCCACCCCAAAATTGCCGGCAACAGCCCCCAATTTAAGTTGTCAGTTGGGCGGCGGCTCAGCTTGACTTTCACCTTTAGAATCAAATAATCATGGCAAATACAAGGTAAGCCCCTTGGGACGACCATAGCCAGGCACACCTGTACGGGCGATGATGAGTGCCAGCCCAACATTCCTATGATACATTTCCCTCCTTAGCCCTTTGGAGTCTAAGGACTCGCATGTTTCCCCTAGATGAATTTCCTCCAATTTGATTTCAGTTTGAATATAAATATATATCTATCTATATATATATATATATATATATAGATTATATATATATATAGATATTATATATAAATCGGCCGAGTCAAAGATCCTTTGAATTTCTTTGGGCCAATGAAATTTGCCTTGTGTCTCGGCTTGGGGTGTCTTAAGGGAGAGATGATGCCTTGAGGGGGTTGACTTTGCATAATTCCTCCAAGTGCAATGTAAGATGTAGACTGCCTCCCCCACCAGCGGGGATAACCCGCCACCCGCACCTCTTCCTTGATGCGGACTCTTGCAAATTATTTTAATTTTAAGTCCTGGAACGCGCCACGTTTTTATTTACATTGCTTTAATTTGTATTTGTTGTGCACATTTTAAATTACTGGCAAGGAGGTGTCTGCCAGAGGGGTGTGGTGTGGGGGGGTTGGGGGGATGGTCGGAAGCTGAGTGGCAAGTGCATTTTTGCAAAGGTCTTAAACGTAGCCAACGGGTGGCGGAAAGGGAGGGAGAGTGGGGGACAGAGTGAAAGACAGGGTGGGAGTGGGAGGGAGGGTGGGTATGGTAGAGAGGAGGAAGGGGGCAAAGGTGGAGACGTGTCCCATACATTGACAATGAAAAGCTCGCCAAACGTAGGGGTTGTTCTTTGGGGAGGGGCGCAGGTGAATCTGAGACCTTAATTTGAGGGGATGCAGGGGGCGGAAGCAGAGTTGCAACGGGATAAAAGGAAAGCAGAGAAAGGCTCTGGCTGCGCTTAGCTCACGGTCGAAAATGCATCCAGAGTCCCGGCGACAAGAAACGAAGGCGGGCACACAGAAGAGTTGGTGGCATTTGGGGGGGGTGGAAGCTCAGAGGGTGGGCGGTGCACTGGGAGCACTGGGAACGCAGGGTAGACCAGGCACCTGGAACTGTAAAATTTGCATAAGCAATTACCAAAGCGCTGCCAAGTCGGAGAGAGACAGGGATGGAGTCAAGAAGGAGCTTGCATTCTTCCAGGAGTCAAGGCGGGGCCAAGAGCCTGTGTCAACATTGTAGCAAGTGCATTCGTCTCCTTGGATCTGGCCCCGGACAGCCTTTGGGATTGTATTTTTAGCCAGTCTTTGACTGAGCACCCGCTGCAAAAGGACACCGCCACCCGCCACCCGCCACCCACCACCCACCATCCCGGGCGCAGCACCCGAAGTCCGCTTCACCATTTACAATGCAACAAAAACTTTTATTTCCGCAGCAAAAGTGCAGCAGTTGGAAACTCAATTCTTTGGGAATAATGAAACAGCAACAAAAACCGTTGCTTATTATGAACCCGATTCGGAAGTGTGTGCCCCGGAGCAGCAGATAGGAGTAGCGGGAAGAGCCTCCCTGCTAATTATCGGCCACCTATGAAGGTCCTTCCATATATCGGGATGTGAACATAAAGTCAGGGCTTTGGCTTCGAAATGTTGCGTATTTAGCGTTTTTATCGATTTGCGGGTATTCTGAGATGATGTCGATACGAGTAATCGCCGAGGGGACGGGTGGAACGGGTGGAACGGGAGGAACGTGTGGGCAGCGGGGGCAACATTACGTAATTTTAGAAAAAATTAACTTCTTCGACGTACAACATGTACAATCCCTTAAATCGTTAAGGCGAAATCTCGAACGTCAAATCTTAACGGCCGAACGTTTCGATTTCTAATGGTTGCTTGTACGAGTCGGTACAGAATTTGTTCTTGTTCTTGTTCTTGTTGTTCCTGTTCTTGTTGTTGCGGTTGTTGTTGTTGTTGTTGCTGCTGTGTCGCTGGTATGTCGCTCATTTAGAAATCAGCAAAACCGCAAAAGCGAAGCAAAGGAAAGAAAAGAAACAACTAGAAAAAAAAATGTGTTGCTTGTAAAGTGAAGAGGCTCGACGATATGTGAGCAGAGGGATCGATAGGGAAGCGGGTAGCGGGGTGAGCGGTGTATGGTGAATGGTGAATGGTGAATTGTGATTGGTGTGGAGGTAGACAGAGGTTAGGTTATTGCCAGGGCGAATGTTTAATGGCGGTGTCGCTGTTGTTGTTGCTGTTTTTGTTCTTGTTCTTCTTTTTTCTTTTGTTATTGTTGTTGTTGTTGTTATTGTTATTGTTCCTGGGGTGGCTAGCCCATTTATTGTTGTTGTTACTAGGCAGCTGCTGACTTTGCAAAAAAAAAATAAAAGTGCCACAGCTGCCAAGGGGGTGGCCTCACATAGACACACACACACACACGAGCATAGGGAATGCGTGGCTTGTGTTCCCTTGTCCCGTGCCCCTTGCTCTTGCCTTACAAGCAGCTGCAAAATGTTTGCCATTGTATTGCACTTACGCGTGCACAAACAGCGCACACAACGCACACACACACACACACACACAGAGGAAACACACTCAACACATCAGCATAGCTATTAGATGGTTATTGTTGTTGCTAATGTTTGCTCCTGCGAATTTCCCCACACACACACACACACAGCTGCAGCGCGTATTTACGTATTTACGGCAGACGCTAATCAACGTTTCGCTCGCACTCATACAGTCGCGCAGTCAGTCACTTAAAACACACACACACACACGCTCACTGTTGCTGTTGAATGACTCCACACAGCGAATTCGACATTCGCTTACATCGGAAATCTCTTAAGACAACGCGTCACACGCGACGCACTGGACGTTTAATTGGCTGCGGCTGCCAATAAACACGCATCGTCCACGCATTGTTCACGCGCCGTCCAGGCATTCGCCATTTTTCCTTCATGCCTTCTTTTCGGCCGCTCCATCAACAGTTGATAGTTCCATCGTTCCGCTCTTCGGACCGGTATAAGTGTCAGTGTCAGTGTCAGTGCCTGTGTCAGTGTCTGTGTATGTGCCTGTGTCTGTGTCTGTGTCAGTGTCAGTGTCGATGTCCGTGTCGGTGGAGCTCATCCTCCGCAAATCAGACGCGCGCTGAATAGCACGAGCGAAGGGCGAGGGACAACGAGCGAGGGGCTACTGGCAACGGGTGACGACGACTGCCGAATAGCAGTTCTCACTCAAACATTCGCTCATTGAGTCGATTAGGCGCCTAATGAGCGATAATGAGCACTAGCGCTTGCACTCGAGTGCAATTGGCAATGCGCAAAAAGCAATCAACAAGTTTCAAGCAGCGGACAAGCTCAACAAGTTTTGAAATTAATTCGACTTTTTTTCCACTCATTTGCCGCAAAGTGCGCGGAACGATTGCCGCCTTGTTTAGCATAGTGTAAGTTTAGGGGCTGTTCGGAGATGTTTATGTTAAAGAGAAGCCGTTGGCTTTACCGTTAAGCGACCGCAAGCCCAGTTTTCTTTTCAATTAACGAAAATTTCGATTAACAATAAAGTAAAAATAAGCGGAGCAAAAAATTCGCATGGGCTGGGCGTTGCGGCTTTATGCAAATTTCAGCTGCATTTTAAACATGAAAATTGCAATCACGCTGCTCTCTATCAGCGCCAATATAGCCGAAAGCTAATTAAAATATGCACAATAAACGCAATTTCCAGTACAATTTAACGCAAATTTTATTACCTTGATGCGTGTATTTGTTTCAGTTTTTACATTTCTCTTTAAACATTTTTCCACACTTTTTTCCCATTTATTTCGCCCCGTTTAGCCATGTCTCTCACCCGTTTCATTTCCCTCATTCCAGATCCGCAACAGTAACAGCAACAGCATCAGCATCAGCATCGACATCAGCATCGACGTCGACGTCGCTGTTGTCACCAGCCAACGGTCGAGCTTCAAACTGAACAGCAGCAAAAGATAATATTGAAATAGAAGAAGTGAAAAAAAGGAGAGGGAGGAAATAAAAAATTACACTGTGCAGCAGGAACGGTAATAAAAAATATTAAAAACTTTGTCCCCCTCGCCATTGAAGCTGCGGCGCATGGAAGGGCGTTGTTTTCAATTTTGATTCACTTGCCATCAGCCACGGACACCGAACATCAGCGTCATTGCAACAGAGAAAAGCATTTGGTAAGTTTTCCTCTTTATTCCTACTCAGTTTCTTTTTCTTTTTCTTTTTCTTTTTCTTTTCCATTTTCTTTCGCTGTCGTTGTCGTTGGCGCTGTCGTCGGCGTTGTCGTTTTCTTTTCTTTATCTCCTTCCTTCGCCCGAAACCGGAACTTTAACTATGAAGAGTATTTCGTATTGCCTACACATACACTATACATATAATTTTTAGGAGCACTTCGCTTTTAATTGCGCCCAAAAAGTTTGCTCTCAGTTTGGGAAAACTTGAAAATTTCCCCAACAGCACGACAGGCAGGGAAGCGGGCTATCTGTTGATACCCTCGCTGTCCTTTTCTCTCTCCCTCTCCCCCTCTCTCCCTCTCTCCCTCTCTCTGAGGTCGACATGAGTCGCCTCCCAACAAGGATGCCTTTTTGGGAGTTTATTTATTATTTTATTTAATGTGGACACGTGTAGGGTATTCGCTGGTCGTGCGAGCCCAGCAAAGGCATTTAAATTTTCTTTTCTCACTGTGCTTTCCTTTTCTTTGGCTGCTCCTTTTTCTTTTTATTCGTTATGCACTTCTTAAAAAGTTCTTTAATCATTTTGTGGCAGCTATTTTCATTTTGATTCCAAGTATCAACCAATAGCCCAACTCACCCTCCCTCCCACTCTGACATCTCGCCGGGGGACGTCACTCCGCCGGCCGATCAACGTTTCCCCTTTGTTGGCACTTTGCTTTTCCGTTGCTTTCCTCTGTTTGCGCCGACGGGCGAACAGATTTTCCAATTTATTGTATTGATGGTGTTGCTCCTCGCATTTAGCTTTAAATTAATTCATGCCCCCGAGTGTCCTTTATAGTTGTTGCTCCTCCTTCGTCCTGGTCCCTCTATCCCCCAACCCGCATCGTTCGCTGGCCAAGCACGTTCCTCGTCTTCTGCGGTCTCGTGCCGTGTCCTTGGGGCAAGTGTCTTTGATGTCGAATGGTCAATTGTCGGGTGCTTGTCCCTCAAAGCTCAAAGCGAAGGCTTCAAATTATTTCCTCGATATTCAAAAATATTCATAAATTCGAATTTATAAAGTGATTGCCTGGATGCAGTGTCCTTGAGCCTTTGCCTAGCCCGTAACTGGAATATTATGGATTCCAAATAATTAACAGAGTATTCAGTTCGTCTCCTTCCCAGCACACACCAGGATCGCCTTGACCTTCGCTTTAGGATCTGCCAATTCGGAAAATCCTCGTTTCATCTTAAACTCCGTATACCCTCGCCTTTTAACCCCGCTCCCCCGCTGGCCTCCCTCTCGTCGACACAGACAGAGACCAAAAGTTGTTATAGACTCATTACCCACGCCTCTTCTTCTTCACCTCTCTACCGGGAACCCCTTTCTGGGCAGCTCATCCCATTGGAAGGCGGCCAAGGTCGGAGCCTAAATGATGCTCATTTTCAGATTCATTTGGCAAAACCCTTGCCACCCCCTCCCCCTGCCTCACACCCAATGGACGGTTATTGTTTTTATTGCTCAAATGTTGCTGTTGCTGTTGCTGTTGTTGTTGTTGTTGTTGTTGTTGCTTGTGCTGCGTGGCATGCATTTCAAATATGTTCATTACAGAATGTTCGCCCCTTAACAAAAGGCGGCAGCACACACACACACACACACACACGCACTGATACACCCACACGCACGCAAACACCAAAAGAAAAACCTTTTTTCGTTGCCGGTGGACGAGGGGAAAGGCGGACCGAGAAGGCATTCTAGCAGCTAACAAAATGTTTAGCATTTTATTATTAAATTTATTTACAGCCAAAGAGGAACGGCCTCTGGTCCAGCTTTAACCCAACACCCGCTACCCGCTGCCCCGCTTCCCGCTGCCCCTCCACCCTTCATTCATTCATTTGTTACCCGCTAGCAGCTACTGGCTACCCGCTACTGGCTACCCGCCACTGGCTACCCAAATACTCAGAGTCCACCCCTCCCCTTCCGCCCACTTGCTGCTTCCATGTCCATAGACATAGTTTGAAAAACTATTTCCGGCATTAAATTGTCCTGTGTTCAGAACATTTAAATGCTCTTTGCGCTCATCCTCACCCCACACACACACACAGGCCTTTCCATTCCCCTCCCTCCCCCTCCCCTTCAACCTCACACACACACATGAACACCCACACTGACAGCCACAGGCGCATACATAGTTTAGTTGCATTTCGTTTCGATGTATCAGAGGATCGTTATGGGAAGGGAAGAGAATGGAAGATGAGGAATGGGAAATGGGACAGGGAACGGGAACGGGAAGAGGGTGAGGGTGAGGGTGAGAGTGAGGGTAAGGGAGAGGCAGATGGGGGGTGTGTGAAGGCAAATCGTCGATTGAGTGCTCTGATTTCTGTATTTCTGATTTGGAATTGAAATTGAAAACGAAATTGGAACAGTTTTTCGTTCGATTTCCAGTTGCTGGCCTTTTCATCAGTTTCGATTACCAAATGCACACAAAGTGCTTTAAATTTTTTGTTGTACTCGTTCCCCGTATACCCTGTTCCCCTGATCAAGTAGTGGGTAGTTTGTGGCCCCACCTCCCCTCCTACCCCACAGCCCACAACGATTATTATGTATCAATTATTTACCCCCCCCCAAAAAACACTTTCCGTTCATATAAAGCCCCAGATTCCATCCATAGACGTGTACTCACTTCTAGAGAGTCCAACCAAGTCATGGTTTGAGTACGTTATGAGTACTTCTAGCACATATTCGATTGAAGTGTGAGCATCTAATGAGTACTTATTGAGTATGCACCATAGCCCTGTTCCTGTAGGGTATCCACAAGTCACCTATTTTAAGCTGTTGCCCCACTGATAATTTGGGTCTTGATGAAACATAAATTCTCAAAAGGTATCGAGTATCGAAGAGATTCGTAAATTATTGGCTACCTTTTGGCTGTTTTAACTCTGTTTTAAAGGGTATCCAATAGTCTCCTATTTTTAAGCAGTCCCATTGAAAATTTGGATATAAATGAAATATGAATTCTTGCAAAGGTATCGAGTACTTAGGGAACAAGGTTCATAACTAAGTGGGTCTCCTCCGACTGTTATAACTATGTTTTTACAGGGTATCCTCTCGTCTACTACTCTTTACTTGTCCCACTGATTATTTGGATATAAATGAAATATGAATTCTCAAAAAGGTATCGAGTACCTAGAGGAGTTTCATAAATTAGAGGGTACTTTTCGGCTGAGTTAACCCGATGATTTTTCGTGCTTGGTGATTTTTTGCGTTGCCTTTGGCCTATGTTTTTATCGCCCACGCAAAAAGCGAGACTTGGGACCTCTGAGGCTCGGACCCTTCAGTAAACTTCATGAAAAATTCTTTAGATAAAGAAAATGCATAATTTATTCCCACATTTCGTGCATGTGTGTGTGTGTGTGTGTGACACCGACTGAGGTTGTATGTGCCACGTGTGCGTCTCTCTCCGTATGCTTGTGTGTGTGTGGCTGTGTGGCTGTGTGGGTGTGGGCCTGTTTTTGGCCTATTGGTAAATTCGTGATGTTGTAATTGACCATTTTTATGGGCTGCTTGTCAGATAATTGCCGTTCTTTTAGGTGGCTGGCGGGGGAGGGAGGAGCAGCAGTCAGCAGTCAGTGCACAGCGCAGCAGTGGGAAGGGGAGAAGGAGGAGGAGGAGTACCCGGGGGAGGAGAGTGTAAGTGTGTGCGGTGGTTGGATTCAATGTTAATTTGCTTGCCGCGCACGTGCCGTGGCCATTGCTCACGGGATTTACAATAAAAGAGAAATGTTATTTCAGCTGCATCCTATCCACACACACATACACACGCCCACCCACACACACACACACTCACACCTTTGATATACGTATACCGTTAAAGGTGTGCCGAAGCTGCCCGGAGCAATAAAGGACTCCAAAACTTCGACACGAATCGCTGATCAAAAAGTCCTTCGCTAATAATGGCAGCCACTGTAAATCTCGTCCTTGCCATTGCTCTTCCCCTTTTTGCACTGCCAAAGCATTTGAAGAGGACGTCGTGACTAGTGATGAAACAGTTGGGGATTTTTATGTGTGGATGCGGCTACAGCCACGGATGTGAATGGAACCGCCAAATGCGTTAATAATGATTCAAAGAGCAGAGCTGAAGCTGTCGGCGACGAGTCCTTGATTTGCGTCTGGCTAATAAGTTCCTAGACACGGGAAAAGACTAAGACAGAGAGAGTGAAAGCGCTAGAGATGGGGAGGAGGAGGGGGAGTGTTTTGAAAGGAGTGGAAGGGACCAGTCAACTCGCAGTATAAACCTGAAATCCTCTCGTCCCTTTGGCAGGAGCTGCTCAGAGGGATATTTGTCTGCGGCTGAGCTCAGCTGAGACTTAACGGTTCAATATACAATAAATACAAAAGTAAAGTCTGCTTTGAAAGACATCCATCTATTTGCATATGCACACATTCACACACACACACACTCACACACACACACACACACACACACACATGAGATTGCTTATTGAAATCTTGTTGAGGAATTGCCACCGGCTTTTGATTTGATTTTTCATTATTGTGTTCCGATCTGGGGAGGAGGATTGAATAAGTGTCTGTCTGAGACGCTGTGGATCCCAGAGAGAAAGTGGAGCCACTCGGATTACTCCGAATGCTATAATTGTGGCGGAATCCCTGGAATCCTTGAAGCTGCTTTGCTTTTTCCACTTGATACATTGACTCAATCGAGCCGAAAAATTGGACTACAGCTGCAACTGAAGCTGACTGCCAATGAGGTGTATGCCTGTGTGTGTGTGTGTGTGTGTATGTGTGTGAGAAATATATCTTGACGGCTTTTCACAGTAAATACCAACGATTAAGAGACACGTTAAAGGGCAAAGCGAAATAATAACGAAAGGAAAACTTCCGGAAAATAAGTGAAAACAAATATTATTCGAGAGACACGGAAGAAGTGAAGGTGAAGTTTGACATGACACACACACACACACACACACACACACACACACACAGACACAGACAGACACTCTTTCACTTTCTGAAAATCGCGTGTTAAGGAATATCCTCGAATGACTGGCAGCCCTCGAGAGTCAGAAGAGTCTTGATTTCACTTAAGTTTTAAAACGCAGCTGGCAGCAGGAGACTTTCATCAGGCAGGACATGCCTGGCCTTACCTTTTTGGGAGGCAAGGCGATAATAGACTTTCCTGAATGTAAGGCAATAAACGAAAAAAAGGAAAAGGCATGTACCATAATTTAAAATATTATGGAAATTCAGGCCTTTCTTTTAAGGCAGCTTCAAGGCATTGTCCTTAGGGCAACAGCCGCCAAAGGGTGTCCCCCAGGCACCCTACACTTGTATCCCTCACATACTCGTCAGCTCGTCTAGGGTATTCACACACATCACGTAGCTGGGCTCTCTTCTTATGGTATTGGTTTTTTTCGTCCTGAATGCTCCTGGTATTTTGTCCCAAGGGACCTTGGATATGGCAGGTTGTCGGTTGAGTGGCTTAGCTGGAAGTGTCACAACCGATTCAAGGTGTGCGCCAGGATAGTTCTGAACAGTTGCTGGGAAGTAGCAGCTGGGACTGAGAGCTAAGAACTGAGAGCTGAGTCCTTGGAATTGGGAACTGCGAACTGCGAACTGCGAGCTGCGAACTGCGAGCTGAGAGCTGAGAATCGAGAGCTTAAAGCCAAGAGATGGGTCCTGATTAATGTGTGGCAGTTTCTGGCAGCTTGTAGCCTCGCGGGAACAGAAACAGAAACAGAAACCAAAACAGAGCTCCGAATCTGAATCCGAAAGCGGAGCCGAAATTGAAAAAAAATAACAACAAAACAGAAATCCTAAGGCAAACATCGAAGTTAAAGGACAACTGTCGAAAATACATTTAAGGACACAATAAAAGTGGCACTTGCCCCAATGGAAGGACACTCGCTCCTTCGCTCCATAGTCAATGTCTCCATGATCATATCTGCCGTGTTTCCCAGCTGACAAGTGTCAATGCAGCCTCAAGCTCAAGTTCAGCCGGCGAACCTCTCTCTGCGCTTCTCATACCTCACGGCTGCTAAACTTATGAACGGAATTTATCACTGACACGTTTTTTGTTGCGTCAAATAAATACGAGGCGGCAGCTGCTCTCAAGTGGATTAAGCGGTGAGGAGGAGTAGCGGAGGTCGGGAACATCGGCTGCGCCTTGGGAATATGCTTCCAAAATCCGTTAACAGGTAGATATTATTCTTAGCTAATTAGCAGGGCCCGTGCTTGTTTTTGTCCTTGCGCTCCTCCCTACTCCGTCCACCGTCCTCTCGCACTCGTGCCTGTTCCTGTGCTCCTGGATGCTTATTTATCCATTTGCTGCGGTCATTAGCAAAATGCGAGCGAATTTAAAATTAATTAGAAGTCTGCAAATGGAGGACCAACGAAATAAGCTCCAAGCTGGAAAGGACTCAAAAGAGCATTTGTTTCCACGAAGGCTGCACGTGACACCTTAAAGTTGACTCGGGTCTAGGGAGCCGGAGGAACTGAACTGAGCTGAACTGAAGGCAAAGGCAACGACAACGGCAAAGAAAGCCCGTCATGGAAACGCCATGAGGTCAAATTCTTTTCCTGATTGTTTCGTGCTCTTTTCCTCTCCTACCCCTCAACTCCCCCCCCTTCCACCACCTTTTTCGACTCCTCCATCACTTGCCTCTCATCCGGTGTTGCAACATCGATAGGTTTATCTATAAACGAACACCAACCGCTGCCATCAGCTCTGTGGCACGCAGGACATCCGACACGCCGGGGGCACCAACACCTGTCAAAAGGACACCCTGGCGTGGTGGCAGAACGAGGCGAGAGGAGGCAGAGAGGAACAGACAAATAAAATTCAATATGAAGTAAAAAATGCATGGAATCAAATTGAGGAATATGGAAAAAGCACACACACACCTTATGTATACACACACACACACACACACACACAGACACAAACATACAGTCAAATAATATTTCTCAATATATGGGAAACGCTTCAATGTCGGACACATTGACGGCGACTCCCGAAGTCTCTGGTTTCATAGAGTCGGGAAGGAGCCCCACAACAGAGGCGGCCAAAAAAAGTGGATATGTCAAAATTGGAAGTGATTTGACTTTTAGGACTTGGCGGTACAAAGAATCTTCCTGAACAATAGTTAAGATCCTTTGTGGCTGGATAGCAGTGAGGAGTTGCTTTGAAATGGAAGCGAATAACATCTTTATCCATCGTTGCTTCAAGGAGCGGTCCGTCCAATGGGAGTGTCGTTAATTTGAAGTATCAACTTTCTAGGAACGCATGGGACTTGCGATGTACCGTTAGGTGTTCACACTTCTGCGAAACTGTTATGTGAGTGCGTCTGTTTGCAGTTGTCGTTGTTGTTGTTGTCGTTGGGGAGTTGGAGGGGTGGGGGGCGTGTCTGACTGCCAGATACCCTGCAGCTGAAGCTTAACTGCATCTTCATTCGTCCCACCAGAGGATACAATAGGAAAGTTGAATCAATAGTGCTGGGTGCAGGATTTGTACTATCCTCCCCCATCAACCCCTCCCTCCGTCAATTACAAGGTACAATCGTGCAGGGAAACAGCAATCGCTGATAGTGCGCAATAAATGGCAGGACATGGCGGATGGTAACATATACCTGACAATAAGTATTCGCTTCAAGTCTGCTCTGGGTGTGGGTGTGGGTGTGGGTGTGGTTGTTAGGCTGCGGGTGGGGCTGTGAATGTCCTGGCGTGTGTGAGTGCAAGTGCAGAAGATGTGGGGGAAGGAGGAAGAGGAACAGAGGGAGGGAGATAGTTTTGTCCTTCCTTCCTTCCCCCTTCCTTTCACACTGACAACAAAAAGCAATTGCAAAGCTTCGTTGCATTTTGCGTGCGATTCGACTTTCAATGGATTTTTAGCTTTGGTCCTTGTTGTTGTTGTTGTCCTTGTTGCCGTTGCCGTTGTCGTTGTCGTTGCCGTTGTTGTGGTTTGTCCTGTTTGTTGTGAGTTAATGTTGTTGTTGCCCGTTATTAGTTTATCTGCTGTTCGTGTTGTTGTTCACACTGTCTCTTCGTCTATCTGTCGGTCTGTCCGCCCGTCCGTCTGTCCTCCTCTTCGCTTGTATGTCCGCTTGTCTCTCTTTTGGTGCAACGTTTTTATCGCTTTGCGTTTGTGCAGTTACATTTCATTTTTATTCACATTCTCATTCTCATTCTCATTCTCCTTTTTATTTTTATTTTTATTTTTATCTTTATATTCATTTTCATTTTTATTTTTATTTTCATTTTCATTCTCGATTTTATTTTACTTTTTACTTTTTACTTTTTTATTTTTCATTTTTTATTTTCCATCTTTCATTTTTCATTCATTTTCGCTCCCCACTTCCCATTCCATTCGTATTCCCAGCATTTAGAACAATGCATTTCGGTCGACTGTACCTACGGCGCTTCCTTTTTATTTGCTTAGAAATTTATCGATAATTTGTCAACATGAATAATAACGGGACTTCGGTTGCCAATGGAAAATATGACTGTTGCCTTTTGTTATTGTCTATAAACATTGTTTATTGATGCCTGAGTGCGATTTCTCTGTGTGTGTGTGTGTGTGTGCGTGTGTGTGCGACATACATGCGAATACAGCTCTCCATTCGGTACGTATTTATTTATCATTGCAAAGTCGATACAATTATTGCTACGATATCCTGACCGGCGACATCCTTAAAAGGATAACTCAATAATTAATCCAATTTTGTCGATTGTCTCGGACATGACTTACAATCCATTTTCCATTTATTTTCAATTAAGGTCAAAAGTAACAAAGAACTTGCCATCTAAGTGGCCCTAGCTTATGTGTGTGTGTGTGTGTGTGTGTGTGTGTGTGTGTGTGTGCGTGTGTCCTGTATCAAATTGTCGCCTGTTTACGGAACTCAAGCGCTTCCTTTGGTTCACTCCTCGAATAAATCACATATCGACTTATTACCTTATCGGGTAAAGCCCTTAAGGTCCATGATACATTATCTGATCGCTTTGTAGCCACAAAGGCCAATCCCATCCCCATCCCCCATCCCCCATTCCCTACCTCCTGGTATCCTGCGAGTGGGACATGTGCAGGGCGTTAAATCGAAAAAGGAAACTTTGCCAAAAATGGGAGATACGTGAAATATTTTCTTAAATCACTTCGAGTGGTAAAATACCCAAAAAAGAATAATCAAGCCGAGGCATTAAAAAGTTAAATGCAAAAACAAGAGGAGACTTTTTCGAAATTGTGGCCTTGATCGACCGACAGATATCCTTGAGGCTGCTCAAAGGACACGCTTCTCCATTGACTAAGCTCGCGCTTTGATGGCTTTGACTTTGCAATATTCCTGGTGTCCGTTTTATGGGTGTAGGGTAGCAAACATCAATAGCAGCCACAACAACAGCAACAACAGCAACAACAACAACAACAACAACAACAACAACAACAACAACAACAACAACAACAAGTGTAAAAATTGAGCAGAAACATAAAAGTTCCTCTGTACAAATGCGAATTCCCCAAACAGTTTCCAAAGGGGTGTACGCAATTCTCGGTGGCCATGTGTGTGTGTGTGTGTGTGTGTGTGTGTGTGTGTGTGTGTGAGTGTGTATATAAATCTAAATGAGCTTAGTGTGTGTAACGGCGGAAAAAAATTTATTGTTTGATTGTGCAGCATTCGGCATGTTCCCTACGCCTGTATATGACTGTGTGTGCGGGTGTGTGTGTGTGTGTGTGTGTGTGTGCCACAAGCGGAGCCGCAGGCCTCAGCCCGAGAGCCAAAAGCCAAAGAGCCGCAAACTGTGCGAATTTACGTCGATTTTATGAATTTTATTTCGGTTTTGAATACCATAAAACATTCAAAATACCCAAAAGCGAAAGTCCCCTAACTGCTCTTTCACCCCAGGCCCCCCATCCCCCCATCCCCCCATCCACCCATCCCCCCATTCTACATCAGTCACCCCCTCGTGTCCAAAAGTCGCGTGCGTGGCAAATGCCTTGTAACAACAAATATGTATTATTTTCAGTGAGAATTGAATTTTTTATGATTATAAAGCCAACATCAATTTACCCACGACAATCCTCTTGATACCCACAGCATTGCACACCACCCCTCCCCTCCATCCCTTCCTTCTTTCCACTCTTCCAGAGTGAGCCCAAATTCCTCTCGACTCCAGCCACCATTCTGGGTTTTATTGCGCTTCAACATTTAACAATTTAAAAGTACAAAATAAAAACTAATGAAAACAGAATTTCAAAAAGCCATCGGCTCCCAAAATGAACTCCCCCTCCCCTCCTCCTGCTCCTCCCCCTCCCTCCTTTTCTCCTCCTCCTCCTCCTCAGTCAAAGGGAACATCATGGCGATGAGCTTCCACGGCTGCCCAGATTCCAAGATCTACATAAAGATGGAGTGGGGGTATCTATGGGGGTATCTATGGGGGTATCTATGGGTTATTGGGTGTCACGAGATGTGGACATGAAAGCGTTAAGCAATCAAGATGATCTCTTGCTCCGAGTGTCCATTCCCCCATACCCCGTCCCCGTACAAATTCGCCACATCCCAACCCCCATCCGCCCATCCATCAACACTGCCAACTCAATGTGTGTTTACTGTATGTGTGTGTGTGTGTGTGTCTGTGTGTGTGTGACTAGAACCCTTCAGCTGTCTGTGGAAATGTTCCATTGAGATCGCTTTACCTTAATTAAATCTCTTGATTCCATGAAGATTTCAAACTCCTTAACTCACGCATTCTTCTCCTTTCTTTACAGATTCAGACGCCGATTGGGTAAGTTGACCAGATCCATAGAACGTAATGCCATAGGGTCGCGGTGCCAGCAGCTCCTCCTTGGGGGAGCCATTGTATGTGTAGTTCTCATTGTATTCCAAGATCAATAGAAAGTGACACTAGAGAGGTCAAAGTTCAGACTCAAACTATGCGACAATCTGGAAGCCACTGGCGGGCTGAGAGGCCTAATTGAGGCTCCGATTGCTACGCGGCGATCTTGAGTGGTATCCATTTGGGGCTCCATTGTGGCACACTGAGTGTTGCAACTGGGAATACAAAAGTCAATCATGACAACTTCTGTCGAGGTGCACACAATAGCTTAAGGACTCCCCCTCCCACTCACCCATCCTCGTGCGGAGTGGGAGGAGGAATAAGTACATAAATCAATCAAAAGTTCGTTGATGTCACTTTGCTCAGTTTTGTCCTCTCTCCTCTCTTCTCGTCCTCATCCTCGACTCCAACTCCAACTCCATCGCCATTGCCATCGCCATCGCGATGTGCATCTCCGTCTTTATTTCTATTTGAAGACAGGCGAACGGCAGTCGCCGCGAGTTTGAGAAGTTTTCGGGTTCAGTTTCTGCAGCGAGAACTCAATAAGTGGCCTCATAAGGAATGTGAGTCATCGAACGGACTCCTCACATGTTTATTTTATTTATGTGCTTATAAAAATTCCACAGTCTGGGGAAGTTGGTTTCAAGTGGAGACGCCGCCCGAGGAATTCCGCGAAACGTTTTCCTCAGCTCCGCAAAGAAAAAACACAGAAAAAAATAAAATAAAATTCTTTGATTATTTTCAAATGGGAAAAATGTGTAAGATATCAAAACATGCCACTCACACAGCTGCAACAACAATCCCAACAACTGCAGCAACTGCAGCAACAACTGCAGCAACAACAACAACAACAACAACAACAACAACAGCTCCAAAGACAAGAGGAGCAATCGATGAAGTTACCAACTGGAAGAATCGCAGTGGCGACTGCAACACAAGAAAAAAAAGGTATAAGTCTTGTGGTGTGTCACAGGACGATATGTGTAAGGATAATAACGGATGGATAAATACAAAATACCCAAAGACGCCTCACGGTACTGCAGGAGAGGGTCCCCCTCCCCAAGGATTCAAGCAGATGGCACATTAACAGCTCTTGATTTCAATTGACAGCCCAACCAGAGGGGGGGGAGGGGTTAATGGATGAGGGGGGAGTTAAGGGGACGTAGAAGTAAACCAAAGTGACGTGTCCACTTCAGTGGGTGACCAGTGGAGCGACAGCTGACAGTGCGAGGGAAAAGTATGTGTACACCGCTTAAGCCGCTTGTAAGCAAAATTGCTAATGAGTTGTGGCTGTCACCTTTGCCTCCGTTTGCCCTCCCCCCCTTTCCCGCACTTCTCAACAGTCCCTGGTACCCAGAACCGCTGCCGCCCACTACGTCGCCTTCATGGCGCGCCCCGCCCCCACGATCTTAGGCTCTGCTCCAGTTTCGCACGACGCGGGCTCTTGATGCCACTTTGCATGCAAATTGCACTCGATTTGCATACTTTTCGCATGCACTGTATGAGTTGCAAGCACACACACACACACACACACACACACACACACACACACACACACACACACACACACAGCCATACATATATACATACAGACATAAAAATATGTATAAATATAATAAAGGTATATATCTATACATAAACGAATATATACATAGTAATGTGTGTATGCGTGTAAGTGTGTGTGTGTGTGTGTGTGTGCGAGCACATTATGTGCAGCCATGAGCTTTATTAAGAGGCCCAACGAGCGCTGCACTCAACTGCAGAGAATCAACTCAAATCCAAGCTCAATGCATACATCCATAACGGCATCCAACCCACCCACCCGCCCACCCCCAACCAGCCAGCAGCCCGCCATGAGCCACCCAGCAGCCACCCAGAACCCATTTTTGCAATACCGCCCCAACACCTCGACACGACCCTTCCAACACCTAGACAACTGGCCTCCCCCTCAACCCCACAACCCCTCACCCGACCAGCAACCCTTCCGCCCTGCGACGCAAAACAAATGAAACGAACGCAGATCGAGCGGAGAGATGTGAAGGGAGGGAAAATACACAAACAAACAAAGAAGAGGAAGAAGAGAAAGAGGAGGAGGAGGAAGAAGAAGAGTTTGGCATTCATTCAGCTGGCGCATTATTGATATTTATGCATAAGAAATGCAATTCTCTGTCTGCTCCTCTATTGATATTGTGTGTGTCCCATATCATTTTGCAAATAACCGAAAGACTATCCAACTCTCCCCCTCTCCCTCTCTCTTTATCTCTCTCTCTCTCTATCTGTTCGCTTGAATACTTTTGAAATGAAATGCCTCGCTTTGTATTTACCCAAGAAATCGCATTCTAACAGTTTTATGTCGTTTACATGGCAAATATCGTAAGTACATAAATTATTTGCCGCCCGAGGCACTGCCAACATGCGGCAGATTAAGTTTGTTTACATTTTGCAACTATGAGCCATAAATACATTGAAAGTTAACACACTCACACACACACTCACACACACACACACACGCAGTCACAAGCAAACAAATAAAGTGACTAAAGAAGAAAACGGACACAAACTCCGAGAGGAAGTCAAGTCTGGACGAGCTCCATGCGCTCCCAGCCGATGGAGAGGCCAAGGGACTTGAATTAAAATTTATTTCCGAATCTTAAAATTTATAATTTGTGCCTGACTTCTGGCAGCTTTATAGGTAGCCGGTCGCAGCTCCTTAATGAGCTGGAGCTAGCTGCAGTCCCTTCCTTTGGCTCATCAATTGAATTGACTTTAGGCCCTGGCATTCTGTGGGCTTGTGTGAAATCAAAGCGAAGCTTTCCATAGGTTAGATGGCAATCTAAGCTAAGCCTGCACTGAGACCCCCGACTTGACCCCTGCAACTGCCGCCCCTACCACTGACACCCTCCGACAGCCGACGACCGTCGACACGCTCTGGCCTTAGCTTAAGCAACAAAACTGCGAACTCATTAGGAACACGTGCAGTCGACTGGAGGTTGGGCAGGTGGTGCTTAGTGCTGGGTGGTGCTCGGCGAGTAGCGACTGGCGAGTGGCGAGTGGTGAGTGGTGAGTGGCGAGTGGTAGGTAGTGTGTAGTGCGTGATGACCGTGGATCTCATGCATATTAAACAAGATGCGTGTAAACAAGGCCTAAGCATTGTTGACCGCATGGCCACGCCCACCGAGCACGCACAATGACACGTGTACGCCCACGCGAGCTTTTAGCAAGCAGGTGACAAAGTAACATTCATGGATAAGGATCCATGGATACCGATACAATACATCGAACTGCGCACTGAGCCGACTAGACTTCGGTATACCCATTTCCATTTCCATTCCCATTCCCCAGGGGTGGCGTGTCGCGGGGTGTCGATGGTCAAAGGTCATTTGGCCTTCTGACCCTTTCCTATTGCAGGCGTCATTCCGAGCTCATGCGTTACAGAGTGTCTCTCGTTGCACGAGCTTTACACTTGACGCCTTGCACTCTCCACTTGATACTCGCTTCTTGGCACTCGCCATTCGTCACTCGCCATTCGTCACTCGCCATTCGTCACTCGCCATTCGTCACTCGCCATTCGTCACTCGCCATTCGCTACTCGTCACTTGCTACTCGTCATTCGCTACTCGCTACTCGCTACTCGTTATTCGCTACTCGCTACTCGCTACTCGTTATTCGCTACTCGTCACTCGCCACTTGCAACTTGCATTTCTTGCTGCTTGACCAACACAATTTATAAAGCGCCCGGCTTAATGTACTTCATAGTTCAGTGCCTTGTGCCACATGTCAGAGATGTGCGTGTCGGGACTCGCAGGTCTTCCGCCCGAAAATGAAAGTAGATTTGGTGGCAATTCGCTGATGGTACTTAGAAAAGACTTACTTTGATTAATTTCATTTATTAAACTTAAATCCCGAGAGGCAACCGCCCACACAGGTAGCCACCTGCTCCTTCCATACTGCCCCTACGGTGATGTCATGGGTCGCGGGGTCGCATTCCGAAACGCATTGCAATATGTAAAGTGAGTTGGGCACATCAAGAGTTACAACAACAACAACAACAGGAATAATAAAATTAAGAATTACAACGACAAGGAGCAGCACACATGGAGGGAGGGGCAAGGAGTCACCGACTGCATTCGCATTGCTTATGGGCCTTCCCTTTGTTTGCCTCAAGCCACGAAATGAACTTTTCATCTGCCTCTGAATCAGTGCCTCCAACTAGCTCCTTGCGGGCAAGGGGGTGGGGCAGATTTTTGTAGCTGCTGCCACATTTTCTAAATTGCGATTCCTGTGATTGGGCAACCGTAAGATACGAATATCCTTCAGATTCTGCCCCACGAGAAGAGAACCGAATGCATTCTTTGAGCTCTGCCAAGACTCGGAATCAGTTATTTATATATATCAGCTATATATATGAACTGGTGAAGTTGAAATCTGATCAGAACGGAGAAACCTTCGACACAAGCCACAGATCCTTTTTAAGGAGTATCTGGAGGGCGTGCACTTCGTGCTGTTTTCTGTCTTGTTTATTTGGCGCCGAGTCGTGGCTTCCTTTGCTTTGAGATTTTGGCATGCATCTCGACTGGCACTCATTTGTTAGGTTGTCTGCCAGTGGACTGGGGCTTCTTTCCAGTGCTCGCTGCATTCCTCCATTCGGAGTGCCAGATGTTAATGCATATGCACATAAATTTCCGCAAAACTCTTCGGGCCATATGCCCAAGGAGCTGGCAGCACTGTCAAGTTCCTTGGGCTCCTCCTCAACTGAATTGTCAAGTGGATTAGAAAGGAGGTTGGGACGGGGCGGGGTGGAGCGGCGTGGCTCGTGTGGGAATCGCTATGAATTCTATTTGGACGCGTTTCGGCAGGACTTCGGCATCATGTAAATGGGTTTCCTTGTAAAACTGCCATCGGAGCTTAGATACTTTAAGCGAAAATTAAAGTTATATCTCCGAAGCACCATTTTACCCTATATCCTTATAAGGACTCCGCCGTGCCATTTGTCTTGATCGTGGGAGCCGGCAGTTAGTTTGCAGTTAGCAGCGTGTGTCACAGTTTATTTGATTTGCCCGCAAGGTATCCTTATGCCAGGATGTCGGAATGCCGGGATACTTATACAAATCTGTCTCCTCACCCTCCCACCTTCTCAGGTGTTCCTTGCCACAGATGCCTGTGTCCTCCCACGCTTCGGTGAGGGTATGCGGTAGTCGGTCAAGACTGAGTCCATTCTTGGGGTCAGAGCAAGCCACAAGGCATGTGGCAGGTAGAAGTTGTCATAAATTTTTGAGCCACTCCGCACTCCGGCAGATGGTGATGCGCTGAGAATGTCCGTGGCATGTTTGCCGGAAGGTAAAAAAGTAACCGCAGTGGCAACAGGACCTCAGCGGAAAATGAAAATGAAATAATAACAACAAAAATAATTTCTGCAAATGAAAAAGCAGTGGGAACAATGGGAGAAACTTCTTTAGTGCTTGCTTTGTCCTGTCCGCGTTGTCCTGACAGCAGTTTTAATCATCAACCAAAAATTACATCAAATGAATTAAAAATTTTGACCGGTGGCGCCAGTTCAGAGTTCAGTTTCCAATGTCCCGTGTCCTGCAGTCAAATGACAGAGGGAAAAAAACTAAAACAACATTGTGTGTGCACACACCCACACCCACACACACACACACACACACAACAGAGAGCAATCAAAAGTTTGTAGGGATAAAAATAAATTAGGGACACAAGAAGAAGAGGAAGAAGAAGAAAAAGGAGAGCAGAAAAATTAAATAAATTGAAAGAAGAGAACGTCGCCACGAAGCAACAGGATATTCAGGATGTTGACTGTCGACCGTCGACTGTCGACTGTCGACTGTCTAGTCAGCTAAAACTAGTCTTGGTCTCTTTAAGCAGCAGTTGGGAATCTGGCCGCTCACCCCCCACCCCCACCCCCACCATTTACCGTTTGCCGTATGACGCTTGCAGTGTACCGTTAACCGTTAACAGTTACCGTTAACCGTTACCGTAACTGTTCCAATTGCCGTTAGCTGATACAAACGCTTCCCTGGCTGTGAGCCAACGATGAGCCAAAACCAGGTAAGCCACCGGTTGTCTGGTCAATGCACCCCGATGGGAACTTAAGTCCCAAACATCTAAGGCATCAGGTCCGAAACACACAAGCCGTGACCCGGGATCCGAGACCCGTGACCCATGACCCGTGACCCGAACCCGAGACCAGAGCTCCGAGATTCCAGATCCAAAGCTGAGGCTGGGGCTGAGGCTGAGGCTGATGCTGCGACCGTAGCAGTGGCTCTGACTGTGGCTGTGGTTTCGGCCACGTCTGCGGCTCTGTTAAGTTATTTAAGCTATTAAGCAAAATTATTTTGACGAAAGGACGAACGCATCTCGACAATTGCAAAGCATTCGTGGAGCTTCCAGTGGAAGGTGCCACAACCCACCCCACCCCCGTTTGGCTGGTGTCGAAGTCAACTAAACAAATCGCTTGGAGGCTACCTTTTTTAAGCCTAAACGCTCAATCGTTGCCTTGAACTCGCCTTCCTTCTTGGCAGGCACAGCCAATGCCCTGCCCTCCGTGCGACTCCGTCGGCCTCGTCGGCTTCGACGGCTCCGTTTACGCTCCACTGCCCCGAACTTTATAGTTGCCAAGTTTTGGCATGTCCCCAGCCCTGCAGCCCAACTCCGCAGCGGGTAAGCTCTACGACCCATCCCAGCCCTTTGGAGTCCGCTCTAGACCGTCCCCTTTCCCTTTCCAGGACCTTTTTTAGCAGTTCAACCTCAAGCCTCAACCCTTTTTTGGACTTGGCGTCGTCTCGAGTTTTTGTACGTTGCGCTCAAATCTCGAGACAATAATTTTTATGGCATCAAATTTTAGTTCTACTTTTTATAGTCGTGTTTTCGACTAGAGGCTAGATTACGTCTTCGACCCGCCTCTTCCTGAGCCAGGAAACGCTCCTCCTGCCCCACGCCCCATGCCCCATGCGGAATAAAAGTAAGTTGCCATTTTCCTAAGCACTTCTTTTTTACAGCTGCTCTCGGGGGAAATGGGCCTTCGGTTGGTCGCTGCTTAGTTTCTTGGCGACATAAGCCTATATAAGAGCGTAAACTAGCACACACTCGCACTCACACTCGCACTCAGACACTTACACACTCACACACTCACACTCACACTCATGCACTCGAACATGTCCTCACAACCACAGAGACACGACTGCGCGGCCATTTGTCGCGTCTCGACGGCGGCGCTACTTTGATGCGGAGTCCACAAAAGGCGCTCCAAGTACAAAGGAGTACAAGCAGCATAAAAGGACACAGCAGGACCCTAGGAACTCACCTTGTGGCGACTCACCTGAGAATAAAACATGTCTTAGGATAACCGAGTTGCGTTTAGTGGACCGTTAACTCTGTGATCCTTGCGAGTTGCAAGCTCCTTGCAAGCTTCCCCTATCCGCTGTAATTTCCCAATCGATTGTCGCTTAACTTCAACATTTAAATCTTTTCTGAAAAGAGTCCTTAATTTCCAGATATCATCCCAAATGTGCACTTTGTACCTTATGAATGACTCAGGATTCGAGTATAACAACTATTGGCACAGTTTTCGGAGTATTTTTTTTATTGCAGCATCGATAGGGGTGGTCCGGCGGATAGGATCTACGGGGGGAGGAAACGAGGGTTGAATAAGGGATAGAACGTAGTGTTTTTTGAGTTGGAGTAGGAGTAGGAGTAGGAGTAGGAGTAAAAGTAGGTGTAGGAGTAAGAGTAGGAGAAGGAGTTGAAAAAAGATTAGGAGTAGGAGTAGAAGTTAAAGTAGAAGTAGAAATTAAGTAGATGAAGAAGAAGTAGGACTTGGATTGAAAGTAGGAATAGGAGTAGAGGTAAAAGTAGGAGTAGAAGTAGGAGTAGGAGTAGGAGTAGGGGAAGGAGTATTAGTCGAAAAAAGATTAGGAGTAGTAATAGGAATTAAAGTAGAAGAAGAAGTAGAAATTAAGTAGATGAAGAAAAAGTAGGACTTGGATTGAAAGTAGGAATAGGAGTAGAGGTAAAAGTAGGAGTAGAAGTAGAAGTAGGAGTAGGAGTAGGAGTAGAAGTAGGAGTAGGAGTAGAAGTAGGAGTAGGAGTAGGAGTAGAAGTAGAAGTAGGAGTAGGAGTAGGAGTAGAAGTAGAAGTAGGAGTAGGAGTAGGAGTAGGAGTAAAAGTAGGTGTAGGAGTAAGAGTAGGAGAAGGAGTTGAAAAAAGATTAGGAGTAGGAGTAGAAGTTAAAGTAGAAGTAGAAATTAAGTAGATGAAGAAGAAGTAGGACTTGGATTGAAAGTAGGAATAGGAGTAGAGGTAAAAGTAGGAGTAGAAGTAGGAGTAGGAGTAGGAGTAGGAGAAGGAGTATTAGTCGAAAAAAGATTAGGAGTAGTAATAGGAGTTGAAGTAGAAGAAGAAGTAGAAATTAAGAAGATGAAGAAAAAGTAGGACTTGGATTGAAAGTAGGAATAGGAGTAGAGGTAAAAGTAGGAGTAGAAGTAGGAGTAACAGTAATAGTTGGATTAGGAGTAGGAGCTGCAATCAAAGCATAAGTTGTACTTTGGTTGAGTTGAAAGTCAAAGAAAAAGGACAAAAAAGTCTGAGTAGGACTCTCGCTGCTACAATGGATACGCCCCCTTTTGCCTGCCGCCCACTAACAAAATGGCGTTAAATACTGTCTTCACTCCAATTGAAACTCCAAAGTCTTTTAAGGGGCAGGGGGAAGGCATTTCAATTCAATTGTTTATTGGTGCCCAACGAAAGAAAGGAGAGAAAACCCAAAGGCAGGAAGGAGGGGAGGAGGGAAGAAGAAGAAGAGACTCTTGAAAAGACAGGCAGACAATAAAAAAGGGAGCAGAGACACAAAGCGAACGAGACAAATGCCCGACTCAAAACTATTGTAATGCACACTTTTCGCAACGAGGTACTTAGCACCTCATCAGGAGTTGGTCGACTCCTTCGAGTCCTCAGACAATGCCATGCTCCAAAATGTGCACCGATTACCACAATAGAAGAACATCCTTTGAGGAGGGGAAGGATATGGAGGAAACAATCTGTTTCGCCGCTGGCGAGATGAGCCGACAATCTGTAGGATCAGTCGAAGGAGTAACTGAACCTCAATGAACTTCCCTCATCCTTTTCTCCTTCTCCCTTGGCGCATCCCCTTCGCCCTTCGCTCTAGCGATCTGGCCAGTAAATATGTATATCCTTGGACATTAAGAGCAACCAAATGGACTCAGCTCAGCCAATTTGTTGCAATCTGCTGCTAATGGGTAAATTGTACCTGGCACTCGAAGCAGCGGCGTCTGCACGCCAGGAGGCGAGTGGAGCTAGCTGCCGGCTCCCTGCCGGCAGGACTCTAATGATAATGAAAATGAAAAACGAATTTTTCGGCACGCTAACGAAATGCGGAAATTAACAGATACGAAGATAAAAGTGGGCAACTGGCAGCCCGCAAGCCGTTAGACGTTGCCCGTTGCCCGTTAGCCTTTAGCCTTTAGCCTTTAGCCGCAGGACGAAGGTGGTAGGTGGTAGGACCTGAACCGTTGGCTATAAGCCGTAAGCGGTGAGCCACAAGCCTTCCACCTCGCACCTCCTGCCACCTGCCTTTCGCTTAACCATCTTCTATTGCTGGCCGGGATTTGCGGGGAGGGAGGGGAATGCAGATGCCTGCACATCGCATTGCAATGCACGGCGCGTGCTCCTTGAGCTGTTCAGCTTCCTGGAGGCCACCTGATTTGTGGCCCGTCAGGAGGAGGGACGGAGAAATGAAAATAAATTTCAAATTTGGACAACAATTAGTTACAATTTGCAAATGAGGATTTTGCAGGCAGTCGGAGGTCGTCTTATTTAGTCCTTTCTGAGGATACGAGAATTGGTATCAAGCTGAGCGTATACATAGCTGCTTCATAGATACTCTGGCATCCTTAATAACATAATAATAATAGGAGTCTTATGCAGGGACAAAAGTGAAAGAGGAAACGCATCCTTGAACAAGAGTGAGTCCTTTCTGTGCTCTGAGCTGAATCCCTGACATAATAACTGCCACATTTGTAACGCTGTTGACCACATAACCAGGATCCCGTCATCTCCCCTTCCCCTCGCTGTTCCTGGTTAAGAGCTTAACCGTTAACAGGACCAATAAACACGGCCTGCCAGCAAGGACGAAAATAATATTGAAACTGACAGCGAAATGTATTTACTTACTTTGGGGGAGCTCCAATAATGGCGAGCACTTGGTGAGCGAATGTTTCGACAGCCGTTTGATGGGGTTGATGATTGGATAATGTGTGAGGCTTGGGTTATGAGCTAGGCCTTTACCTTCCCCTGACATGACCCCCGCCCCCCTCCTGGCAGTCCCGCCAGTCGCGCCTCTGGTCGGTGCCTCAGTGTATCATAAAACTGGTCACTCGCAGGAATCATTAATAAATGAATTTTGCAGCCTGCGCCGGCCACTACTTTATTGTGGTAATATCATGGTCCAAATGGGCGTGGCATATGTATGGCATGTGGCATAAAATTATGCTGTCTGTCCACTTTCAATATGATATGATTGATGAACTTTTTTGTGGAAGGACATTCGGACAGCCTGCCCGGACAATGTACGTACATTCATTCGGTACGTGAGCGGCTCCAACGCAAACTGATCAACTTCAATGGAGCGTTACGTGTGTTTGGGCTACCGCCCCTCTCTCTCCATGTCTGTGTGTGTATCTGTCTGTGTGTGTGTGTGTGTGTGTGTGTGCGCACTCCGTCACTTTCAACAGCTTTTATTATTATGCATATTAAGCATATGTCATGACATATTAACTCCCCACATCAGGAGCCATGGCAGCCATGGAACGGCGGCAAACAACGGTCGGAGCCAGCGAGTCACATGACGTATGCGCAATATATTAAGTATACGCCACGGATGCCCCCACGCAAAACAAATTAAACGTATTACATAAAAAATTGGCCAAGGCGTGCGAACAGTACGAAAAAAGGCAACGCAATTGCGTGTAACCAGCAACTGGGGACGAGTGCGTGTGCGTGTGTGTGTGTGTGTGTGTTGTGTGTGATGAGGTCAATAAATGCATCATCGTAAATACGACGCAAGCGACATAAAACTCTGGCCCATAAGTCCGTTAAAACGATTGAACACGAATACCGAACGAAATTGGCTGAAAGTGAAGAACTTTTCCAGGAACTTAATTCAGATATTGATGTCCTAATGCCGGCAGGAGCTCCTCAATCCTTCAATCAATCAATACCAGCCATTCCCATTAAAACAATGTTAACCAACAGTCGGAAAAGAAACTGTAAGCCAGAGAAACTGGAATGATTTCAATAGCTTCAGATTTAATGCAGAGCTCACAGTTAAGTTAACAGCAGTCTATGTTAATTTACAGAACCTTCTAACATAGAAAGAAACTGTAAGAAGGAGGAGAAGGAGAAGGAACTCACCAGTTTCACACTTATTGCAAGGGTAGCAGTTTAGTTAACAGCAGTCTATGTTAATTAACAGAGCCAAGTAACATAGAAAGAAACTGTAAGAAGGAGGAGAAGGAGAAGGAACTCACCAGTTTCAGACTTATTGCAAGGGTAGCAGTTAAGTTAACAGCAGTCTATGTTAATTAACAGAGCCAAGTAACATAGGAGGAGGAGGAGAGGAGAGTCAAGCCTAATAAAGGCTAACAGTTAAGTAAACAGCTGTTCTGTTCATGTTAACAGCTGTTACGCCGCATTAACAGAGTTTCTAATTGTTGAAGCTTTCCTCATTTTATACCTTGATTGGATATTGTCCTGCCAAGTGCTGAAGAGCAAGGATGAAGTTTCGGGTACCAGAAGTTCCAAGGAGCGAGAGGTCTGGTAGCTACCAGATCCTGCCCACTGGATGCCGCCTTCGCCGGCATCTTTGCCGTCGGTGCAATCACTTACAAAACTTTCACCAGCGCCGTAAACGGGCAGCAGTCAGAGTGGCGGTACTTTACGTCCAACACGTGCCGCAGCGCCTCGAGGAAAGCAGTGGGCGCATGGGCTCCGTGGACACCAAGGATTCGAAGGACTCCTTGGACTCCAGCTGGGCGTACCCAGAGCACAATTTCAATCAAATCGAACCACGTTGAGGAAGACACAACTTATAACTGGCATCTGGCAACTCGCAACTGGCAACTGGCAACTGGCAACTGGCATCTGGCAACTGGCAACTGGCAACTGGCAACTGGCAACTGGCAACTGGCAACTCGCAACTGGCAACTGGCAACTGGCAACTGGCAGCGTCGTCTAGACAAGCGCCAAATTAAATTGAAAGTTTGCCCGACCGAGCGACAGGAGCTACAAGGCTCTGTCCTCCGCGCCTGCCTCTCATTGGGGTGGGTGCGTGCTTGCCCCATCGTTATTATCAACATCATCTAGCCGCCATCTCGCCGCGGCGACCATCTCCATCAGTGGACGCTGAAGGAGGGCGTGAACTTGGCTTAAATGAAATTTGCCCAAAATAAGTTTCTAGCCGAGAAAAACCGCCGACAACACCAGGACCTCCTCAAAGCCCATTTACATGCCACACCCTCCAGTCCAGCCACCTATCCACCTAACCACCCACCCACCCACCCATCTACCTAGCTGCTCATCCCTTGAAGCAACCGCAAGGAGTGCTTCAGCGCGTGTCGGTGGGCTGGACATGAAGGAGCCAGGACACGCCGTAAGTGAAAGTTTTGTCTGCCGCCTGTTGCGGAGGCCATTCTTAATCCTTAATACCCTGTGGCCATTCTCACTGGCAGAAGGAATATTACCAAAGGAGCAAAACGGATGAGGGAGGACATCGCGGATGTTGGAGTAAAGATCCGTGGATCCGTGTCAGTAGAGGGAGCAGAGCAGAGTCGTCTCCTGGTCAATCCTTTTATACACTTCGAGTCCCGTTTAAGTCCTTTGATTGCTCTGCCACAACTGACACACTCTGCACCACCTACCACGGATTTAAAGGGGCGTGTCCAGGAGCCGTGCAGCTCAATTGTTGGGGAACTGAATATTTGATTAGACGCTTCACATGACTGACCAAGCAGTGGCCGCTGGAAGTCCCGCCAGAAACTGCCACCAGAAGCTGCCACCAGAGGCTGCCACCAGTTGATGCAAGTCCAGAGGAGAAATTTGTATTCAACGCTCTTAGAAGGAGCTGCACGTCTCGGCAGTCCTGGGTGCGCCGGGTGGCTAACATGCTTGACATAATGCCTCAATGATTGGAATCGCAAAGTGCACGTCGGATCGGGACATGGAGGAGAGCAGGAAGGGGGAGATGAGAGGCAGAAAGAGGAGGAAATGAAAAGAGAAAACGGAAAACGGAAAACAAGCGGATAAAACAGAAAATGTACTGATAGTTTTTATGCTTGACTGCGAATGTGACCAGCATTCACACACACACACACACACACATACACACACACATGCATGCACGTAGCAGGACGATCGAGTACTCAAACATGAGAGCCTCGACAAGGATTTGGGATTCCAAAAAAGTCGTTAACATTTTAATTTTTGTTGCACGGATTTTCGGTCTCTTGTGGAATGAAGAAATTCTCCTAAAAATATTGATGTCCTTAGAACAGGCTTTAAATTTGGATATATGTAAGCCACACACACACACACACACACGCACGCAAAGGACGAGCCTAATGCTGCGATAACTTGAAATAATCGCTATCAAATGTTATCGCTTTCGGGATATTGTGTTCCAATCTTCGGGCATGTCCTTTCAAATTGACCAAGGGAAGCATTAAGGACACCCCGCCCCAAGTGGACTGACCATTGGCTGTGGCATTAACCGAGTGAAATTCAAAAGTAAATGAAACATGAAACAATTTGCAAATAGGCTTTTTGCTTCAAGTTACGAGCTCGCCCATCGCCTGGGGGCGTGATCAAGGGTGAAGGGTGAAGGGTGGATGGTGGAGTGCGGAGTGCGGGGTAAGGGGTGAACGCTTTGTTTTCCATAGAACCAAAAAGTGTATTCTTCGCATTGTTTAACATTTTCCAAATAACCAATAAAACGCTCCATCGACAGATACCCCCTTTCACTCCTCGTCCCCCTCCCCCGCCCCATTGCAGCCATTGATGCGGCAAACTCACAGGCAGCAGAGTCAATGGTCCAGAGTCCAGAGTCCAGAGGCCAGAGTCCAGAGTCCGGAGCCGCTCGTACCCGACTGCGGCCACAAGCATTTACAGGGTATTCAAAGAGTTGGGCAAAACAAAGGATTTTTTAAACGCGTGCGCTTCATTTGGCAACAAATAGTTGTGACGGCTCCGCTCAGTGCGCTTTGTTGGTCTTTAAGCTGTAACGGTTGTTGTTGTTGTAGTTGTTGTAGTTGTTGTTCTCCTTTTGTTGTTGCTGCTGCTGCTGCTGTTGTTGGTGCCATTCCTGGCACTGCAGCAGTGGCATCGGCGCAGGTTTTTTGACGGTTCAACAACTTTTAACATTCGCACACACACACACACACACAACCACACACCTACACACTCCCACACTCACATGGCTTTTAAAAACAATCAAGAAGGCACAAAACTGGACAGAAGAGAACCCGAAGGGCGACAGGAAGGGAAGGGGCAGAAAGCGTAAAGTAAATGAAGTAAAATGAGAGATGCTTAAAAGCAATTGGCGTACGAGAAACCGAAAAATAAAATAAAAATAAATAAAATAATAATAATGAAGAAAAGAGCCAAAATATAAGAGATAAAAGCAATAAAGGCAGACTCCAAAAAATAGACAACACTTCGAATATGGGCAGCAAAAGGAAGACAGAAACAGAAACAGAATCCCAATCCCAATCCCAATCCCAATCCCAATCCCAACCCGAATCCGAATCCAAATCCAAAACCAAAGCAATTAAATTTGTTTAAATCGATTTCGGCTGACAATAGAATCTAGCCAAATGCTGGGGTCGTAGGCGCGGGGAGGGGGATCGACGTTAAGGTGCGGCTTTTAGGTGCATAGATTGGGTGTGAGGATGTGGGCATTTCACCGTGTGGGCGGTTGGTCGTGCAGGGGCGTGATACAATGTATACAGCAATTACAACCGCAAATGGCAATAAAATGACAGAGTAAAATGTAACAATCACTACACACACACACACACACACACACACACAGACCAACAAATGCACAAAGAGTGCTTCGAATTGACTATGGAGAGCAGTGTGGGCGAGACTAACCAGCATTTGGTCGCTAGAGGGCGCTACAATACACAAACAATACACAAACAATACACAAATTGAGACATTACGCAATGGCGCCCACAAATCGTAATCGTTATCGCAAATTGTCGACACAATTAGAAGGAGGGCAGTGAGGAGTAAGGAGTGGGGAGTGTGGAGTGAGGAGCAATGACTGTAGAGTAAGGAGTGAGGAGTGCAGAGCGTGGAGTATGAAGTGTGAAGAGGGACCGTTAAAACGTGAATAGCGAGAATAGAGACGAAAAAAAATCACTGTTAGAAATCGCAGCGCAGCTCGAGTTCCCTTAAAGCGTTCCCCATTGCCCTTCCCCTTTTACAATCCCCTCTGCGGACTCAACGACTCTTAATACAATATTATTTTCCACTTAATTTACAACGTTCACGGCAAAAACTGGCACCTAATTTAAACAAATATTCAAGTAGAGCTCTCGTGCTAGAGAGGAGGGTGGGGGGAGCAGGCGAAGGCAATAACCGTTAGTGCCAAGGCGAGAGAACGTAGCAAGTAAAATGAGTGCTTATAAAAGAGCTTTGGAAGCCGTTATATTCATCACTTAAAGCACGAACCGTGCGACTGCTGACAATGTAAACAATGCGAAAGCAAAGGAAAATAAAAATGAAGCCCAACACAACAATTTGAGCGCGAATGCGAATGCGAGTGCGAGTGTGAGTGTGAGTGCGAATGGGAAGGCGAAGGCGAATGCAAAAAAGAATGCAAAAAGTATGCGAAGGCGAGTGCAAAAAGAAATGAAAAGTACAACAACGAAGCGAAAAAACCCATTGAACAAATATTTAACAAAGCGCAAAATTGCTGCATTTTTGTTTTATTTGCATATTTAATTTGTTTTGAGGTTTTTCTCACTGCGCACAAAACAAGTAACAAACCAACAACAACAACAACAACGACGACAACAACAACAACACGACGAAGGGCCTGAGGGCTCAACCACGATACAACCTGTAATTCTGCATCAGCTTGGCTTTTTACATGCACAAACCCGAATACATGTTATTCAAATTGCCAATACGCTTTCCACTCACACACACAAATGCACAGTCACAGTGACAGGCGGCCACCTCTCGTTCTCACCAATACATAGAGCACAATTCGGCCGCTTTTGACGGGTGCAAAGTGAATGGCGTTGGAGACGCTCAAACACAAAGAGAAGCAACAGAAGTTAAGCTTTCACAACTGCAGGGCACACGCACACACACATACACACGGGCAAGCAGATGTATTAATCTGTATACAAACACGAATGCTCAAAGGCAGCGATATGAGTCATTAAATGTGACTGAGCGGCGATTCCTATGCGAATTCCCAAAGCTAAAAATCGAAGCTATGCAAAGGACGAAGAGCGACAAAGCGAGCGCTGAAAAGTATGCTAAAATTTCAATGGCAACGGTTCCTTAGTTTTAGTTTAGATCAATGCACATTCGAAAAGCGCAGCAACATGTAAAAATGATCCTTTTGAGGCCTTCCACTTGAAGCTTTTTTAGTTGAGATTTGCGGTCCCGCTGAGAGAGCTGAGCGGAGCAGAGGCTTTGCTTCTGAGAGTTGTCGTTGTTATTGCAATCAACAAATAATAAATTAACGGGCGTAGTTTGGATGAGTTTTGGTTGAGACATTTTAAAATTTTCATATTTTCATATTTAATTTCATTTTGGGCTTAGGTTTCGGTTTCGCTTTTGGTTTCGCTTTTGGTTTCTGTTTCAGTTTCGGTTTTGGTCTTGTAGCACTTTTTGGGGTCAGAGCACTTGTGACAGTGACAACAACAGCCGCAGAGCTGTTTAATTAAGGTCAACGAAAACAATGACAAAAAAACTGCTGATGGGGGTCGATGGGTCACGGATTGTTGTGTCTTGTCGTGTCTTATTCATACTTTGCCCAAGAGCACAGCTAACAAAGGCAACGGCGGCAAGTGCGAAAAAGAGAGAGAGATAGAGAGGGAAAGGGAGAGAGGGAGAAAGAAAGGAAGGGAGGTAGGGAGGGAGGGCAGAAGGGAGCAAAACAGATGACTAAAAAAGAACAGAGACAAAAATGCCGCCCACTCAATTTTTAAGGTTCAAGCTCACCCGGCACTGTACCCGGCAGGTGGGCGTGGCAAATGACAGTTAGGTACCGCAAAGTGTCACACTTTAACGGCATTTTCATTAATCAAGTCGCAGCGCGCCCCGAGAGCCCCAAGCCCCCAACCTCCAACCCTCTACCCTCTACCCTCTCAATCTCTGCCTTCAACTCTCAACCCTCAGCCCTCAACTCTCACCCCTCAGCCCTCAGCCCTCAACCCTCAGCCCTCACCCCTCAGCCCTCAACCCTTAACCCGTTCATCTTGCAACCTGAGCGGCGACATCAGCGCAATTCAAACAGAAGCGAACGTTCATCCTTTGTCTCTCACTTAACTGCGGTCCTGCGGCCTCTATTATTGTTGTAGTCCTTTTTGCTTCGCTGCTGTTGTTGTTGTTGTTGTTGTTGTGGTGGTGTTGGTGTTGCCGCTAGAGTTGCCGTGCTTTTAGTGCCGCTTTTGTGTTTGTCCAGCGGTTTTGTTACCTGACTTAGCCAACTCCCGGCCAGCGGCTCAGCCTCGACATCATTCCGTCCGTTGAATGGCTTGTCACGTTAATTGAATAACGTAATGCATAACGGAGTGAAGAACGTAAAGTGCCGTAATTAAAACTGTCAAAAAACAACTTAAAAGCTTTCAGCCAATGAGTGCGAGGGAGAGGCCCAATCTGAGTGTTAATTAAAATATAAACTCTGGAATGTGTGTATTAAGGATCAGAGCGCTCCTGTCCTGCACACACAGCAAAAGGCACACCAGGCCTGTAAGGACATTTTCTTCCTCTTCAGCTGAAGTCGGAGTTGAAGGAAAGGAGCCTTGCATCCTTTTAGTTTGCATTTCTTGAGTCTCGCCTTGAGTTCGACTCATATTATTGGCTATAATAATACAAATGATCATGTGTATATGTATGTGTGTGTGTGTGTGTGTGTGTGCATATTTATCACAGTTAACCCACAAAATGATTAACTTTTTGTCTGTCGCCTTTTTTTTGTTCCTTTCAGCTGTTAACTGCACTGCTAATTGCGAGCTTGGAGCCGAGAGGAGGAAGGAAGCCAATAGAAGCGGGGACAAGGATAAGGAGGCCCCAAACAGGGAGGCATTAATTAATCACCGGCTGCTCTGTCGCAAGCAGAGAGGAGCCTAACAAAAAGTGCGAACGATAAACAAAAACAAAGCAAAGGCTGCAAAGCGACCCACGAATCAAATTAACAAGGCGTCAAAGGGATTTGCACCTAAGGAGGGGGAGGAGTATCGCAGGAGCCTCGAAGGAGCCTCGAAGGAACCTCGAAGGAGCAGCTGGGCGTAGCGAGAGTGAAAGCAGAGACTCGGGCAACTGAGACAGAGGTAAGAGCCGGAACAAGGCGACTGCGAGTCACGGATTACATAAGCGGAGGGAGGCACGCAAGAAGAAGAGAAAGGGGAGAAAGAGGAAGAAGGATATATCACCAAGAAGGAGCAAAAGGAGCAATGCACAGTCACACGGAAAGGAGTGGGAGGAGGCGGCGGGGATCGCTGTTGATGGTGCCGCTGCTATTGGTGGCCGGAGTGATGATGATGACAATCCAGGAGACGGCGGGACACATGGATTGGATGCAGAACTGCAGCAGCTGCCACTGCCATTGGATATCGGGCAAGAAGAGTGCCGACTGCAAGGGCAAGAAGCTGACCAAGATCCCCCAATCGATGAGCAACGAAATGCAAGTGGTTGACTTCTCCCAGAACATGATCCCGGAGCTGCGACGCGAAGAGTTCCAAGTGGCGGGGCTGCAGAATCTCCACAAGATTTACCTGCGCAACTGCACCATCCAAGAGGTGAGTCAGTACGCGTTCAAGGGCCTACCCATTCTGATTGAGCTGGACATGTCCAGCAACCACATCCGAGAGCTGCACCCAAACACCTTCGAAGGACTCGAGAAGCTGCGCAACGTCATAATCAACAACAATGAGATCGAGGTCCTCGAGAGCCGCCTCTTCGTGAACCTTCCCTTTCTCTCGCGCGTCGAGTTCAACAACAACCGCCTGAAGCAGGTGCAGCTGAACGTCTTCGACGGCCCCCTGAGTGCCATATCCCTGGAGCAGAACCAGCTGACCCATCTACACAAGGAGACCTTCGCCAATCTGCACAAGCTGAACTACTTGTCCCTTCAGGGCAACGCTTGGAACTGCAGCTGCGAGCTGCAGGAGTTCCGCGACTTTGCCATTGCCAAGCGCCTGTACACCCCGCCCACCGACTGCCGGGAGCCGCCCCAGCTGCGCGGCAAGCTCTGGAGCGAGGTGCCATCCGAGAACTTTGCCTGTCGCCCGCGCATCCTCGGCTCCGTGCGATCCTTTGTGGAGGCCAACCATGACAACATCACGCTCCCCTGCCGAATCGTCGGCACCCCGCGGCCCAATGTCACCTGGATCTATAACAAGCGACCCCTGAACCCGGGACTCAATGATCACCACATTCGCATCTTGAACTCCGTGGAACAGCTGAACGTGCAGCAGGAGCCTGCCCAGGTGATGACGTCCGAGCTGCGCATCTACGGCGTCAGGACCTCCGACAAGGGCGCCTACATCTGCGTGGCGGACAATCGCGGCGGCAAAGCGGAGGCCGAGTTTCAGCTCCTCGTCAACGGCGACTATGTGGGCGCCGGTGCCTCCGATGGCCTGGGCGGATTGGGTCTGAGCGGAGCCATCGGAGCCTCGACCAGCGATCCCCAAACTAGCATCATTCTTCTCATCTGCGGGGTGGTGACCACAATGCTGGTCCTGCTCATTTTCGTGGTCATCATGCTCTTCTGGTACTGCCGCCGCGTGAAGACCTACCAGAAGGATAACACAATCATGAGCGGCGACGGTCTGATCTCCTGCAAGCTGGACAAGACACACAACAGCTCGATGCTCGAGGGATCTGTCATAATGGAAATGCAAAAGAGTCTGCTCAACGAGGTCAATCCTGTGGAGAAGCCACCCCGCCGCACCGACATCGAGAGCGTCGATGGCGCCGACGATGGCCACGAGATCAAGAAGACGCTCCTGGACGAGTCTGCCTACGGTAAGTGAACTCCTTTATAGTCCTTTCAAAACTGCAATTTGTCCGGATATCAAAAATCACAAATCTTCCCAGAACTAGAACTCGGGGTGGCAGCAGGGAGTCTCCTTTGATCCTGGTCCAGGGAATGGGTAGACGGGTGGACGGGTGGATGGGTGACCCTCAGGTCTCTGGCCTCGAATGAATAGATGGGTGCTTGGGGTGGGGACTTCAATTGTCCATTTAGGGTCCCAAGTGTTAACCAATTTTATTTCAAGTCTCATGTGTGTGTGTGTGTGTGTGTGAGTGTGTGTGTGTGTGTGTGTGTGTGTGTGGGTGTAGGTGAGTGTTTGGATAAATACATATTTTATGTATCTCTGCGCTCGCTTGTGTATGTGTGCAAGTGTGTGAGGCTGTTGCTTGGACAGTGTGTGCGTGTGTGAGAGTATGTGTGTGTGTGTGTGTGGGTGTGGGTGTGTGTGTGTGATGTGTGTAGCAATGCAAATTGCACATTTGATCTATTTGTCCAATATTTCCAGTTGAGTGCAGCGGCAGTTTGACAATTTGGCTGGTATTTTTTGAAGCAACGATACACACGATGCACCCAAATACCCCGGCACAGCCACACCCACATCCACACACCTCCCATGCAGCACCCAGTACCCAGGCACACACACGCACACACACACACATAGCGGATACATTTGTATCTATTACTTCCGCTGCATTTGGCAGAATTGCACTCGAGCTTCCCCCTCCCCCTCCCTCTGGTAAGCAGAAAAACAAACACAGGCAACACACCAAAGACACACACACCCACACACAAACACACACACAACAAAAATAATCGACGGATGTTTGCTTTAAATTTCCAATTGGCAATCGCATTGAAATGACAATTGAAAAGCCAATTGAATGCGATTGATGCAGTTCATTCATTGTTGTTGTTGTTGTTGTTGTTGTTGTTGTTGTTGTTGTTGTTGTTGTTGTTGTTGTTGGTGGTGTATTTGTTTTTGTGTTTGTTTTTGTTTTCGTTTTCGTTTTGGCTTCGTGCTTGTTGCCACTGCTCAATGGGCTGATCCCCAGGCCCGCGACGCCTCTGCCACCTCTGCCACCTCTGCCGCCGCTGCTGCTGTGTTGCTGCTGCTGCGGTCATTGGATGAAACAATCAGTGACATGTGCCAAAAGCCAACGGCAGGACAACTGCTGACCCTGGCAAGGTGATTTATCAATTGCAAGGACATCGATTGTCCCCAAATCACATTAGGGTCCTGAATTAGGATGAATGGGGAATGCCCGACTTGGAGATGCTCTGGGCCAAGTAATAGAAGTCCGAAAGGTGTCCCTTCCCCCCCAAGCACAGGGTAGTCAGAGTCCTGGGGCGAGTCGTAGTCGTAGGAATGTCCTGGGCATCAGCCAGCCATACGTCACTTTTTGTAGTTTTAAGCCACAGTGAAATTAATTGACTAACTTGGTGTTTTCTTTCTATTTTCTGGTTATCCTTTGTCCTTTCTGGGATGTAGCCAACCACTCGCGGGATGACGAGACGCACTCGGTGGCCCTGTCGGACACAACGGCCACGGCGAGGTCGAGGCACACCTACGTGGATGATGCGTATGGAAACAGCCTGCCACCGGATTTGCTGGCCTTCCCGGCACGCGTGCCCCCAACGTCGCCCTCGATGCAGTCCTCGCAGTCAAATATTCCCGATCAGGTCATCTACGGCATTCGCTCACCGCCACCGCTAACCAGCCCCGTGTACGCGCACATGACGCCCCACGGCATCTACGGGACCACAACAATAGCCGCCGCCACCCACAACGGATTCATGACACTGCAGCATCCGAAGTCGCGCAACCTGGCCCTGATTGCCACCACCAACAGCCGCCACCAGCAGCAGCAGCATCAGCAGCAGCTCGCCTCTGCCCTGCAGCACCAGCAGTCCTCGGCCTCCCCCTTCTTGCCCGCCCCCGTCGTCTACTCCCCGGCCCAGGCGGTGGTTATGAAACAGGGCTACATGACTATTCCGCGGAAGCCGCGCGTCCCCAGCTGGGCACCGAGCACTTCCGGGGCCGCGGCCCACCATGGCACACAGCTGAGTGAGTTCCAGTCGCCAACCTCGCCCAATCCCAGCGAGACGGGCACGGCGACCACCGCCGAGCTGCAGGCTGAGCCGGTCTATGATAATTTGGGGCTGCGGACCACCGCCGGTGGCAACTCGACTTTGAATTTGCACAAGGCACAGGGCGCCCAGGCCGCACAGGGTGGCCAGCAGCAGCAGCAGCAGCAGCAGCAGCAACAACAACAACAGTATACGATGCGCGATCGCCCGCTGCCAGCCACGCCCAGTCTCACGTCGGTCGCCTCGGCCGCCAATGTAAGCAAGATATACGAGCCGATACACGAGCTTATCCAGCAGCAGCAGGCATTGCAGGCGCAGCAGCAGCAGCTGCAGCAGCAACAGCAACACTTGTACAACTTGGACACGGAACCGCTGTACGGGTCCAGGCACCACGGCATTACGATATTGCCAGGCTCCAGCATCAGCGGCGCCGGACTGGGCTCGCCCTCCTCACTCGGCGGCAGCTGCGGCGCAGGAGCAGGAGCAGGGGCTGGGGCTGGGGCTGGAGCTGGAGCTGGGGCTGGGGCGTCACCAACACATGGCTTGGGCGGCGCAGACTCACCGAAGGTAGCAAAGATACCACCAAGACCACCACCGAAGCCCAAGAAGAAGATGTCCGTAACGGCGACGCGCAGCGGCCAGGGCAGCACAAGTCAGCTTTTCGATGATGAGGGCGAGGATGGCACCGAGGTTTAGTTAAGCAATTACCGTTAGTAATTGCGAGCCCCACAATTAACTCAAATTGCCTTTTCAGCAGATGAAGGATGAAGGAGCAGATGCAGCTAACACTAAGGGCGGACGGGGGCGGGACGAGTGACGCGACAGTAGAAAGAATCAGAATCAGAATCAGACTTGGACTCGGAGTCAGACTTGGACTCGGAATCAGACTTGGACTCAGAATCAGACTTGGACTCAGACTTTAGCTCAGAATCAGAATCAGAATCAGAATGAAAAGGAAAAGAAAAAGCAAAAGAGAATGAAGAAAGGAATGATAATTGGGAGAAGCGGCGATTTCAATCCTTGGACTTGGCTGCTCTGTCAATTAACAGTCGCTGCTCCTCTGTTAAGGCGCTGTTAAGGCCCTTCTGAGATGCTTTCTCCTGTCTATTTGTCCGTCTGTTCGTCTCTCTCTCTGTCTCTCTTTGTCTGTCTCTCCCTCTCCTTCTCTCTCCCTCTCTCTCTCTCTCTCTCTCTCTCTCTCTTTCTGTATATCTATCTGTCTGTCTCTCTGCCTGTGCATCTGTCTTTCTGTCCCTCCCCCACCCGCAACCCTCTCTAAAGTATCCTTATCTAATTTTGTTCCATATATCTCCCCCCCTCCCTTTTGGGTGGTTCTTCCTCCCGTCCCCCCTCCCTTCGTGTATCGCTTTATCCCTCTCGCCCGCGCGACTCGCGTGACTTGTGTGCCAAACCGACTGATGTAGAATTTAGTAAATTAATCGATTCGATGAAACAACAGCAGCAAATCAAACAAATCAATTGAATGCAAACAACAACAACAACAACACACACACACACACATACACATACACATACCTGTGTGTGTGTGCGTGTGTTGGGGTGAAGCTGGCAAATGAAGCCAAGCAAAATGATCGAAGGACAGCAACGGCTGCAATGGCCGCTAGCGCCACCTAAGTGTAATCCTTTAGCCCCAAAGCACAGGATTGTGTGTAAAAAATCCCTTTTAATGTTTTAAGCAAACACAAGAAAAAACAAAACAACAACAAACAAGAAACAAAAACAAAAGCAAAAGCAAAAACAAAAGCAAAAACAAAATGAGAGAAAAATTAAAATTATAACCGAAACTCTTTTTTTGCCTAGGATAGATAGTTAGAGAATAAGGATAATAATAGAATCGAACACACACACACACACACACCCATTAACAGATATGAATACATAAATGTATATGTAAAAGAGAAAGAAGAAGAAGAAGCGGAAGAAGCGAAAGAAGAAGTTTTAATCGAGCATCAAATTTATTTAAAAGACGCCACAAACCACAAGAGGAAATGAGGGCAAGGATCCAGGATGAGAAGGTATCCTTCGCCTATCGTAAGAAATTTTATATAAAATTGTAAATTAATACTGCATACGAATACATAATTATACGCATACATATATATATACCGATAATATATATACACACATAAATTGGCATTAATTATGCAATAGAATAAATTATAAAGTAATTAAAATTATAATTAAAATCATATAACTGCATAGAAGCCAGGATGTACCTTGGCCTGGATCGCAAGAGAACTCCCACAATATACATAATTATAAATTATATACAACTAATTATATACTAACATAATACCAATTTTTTTTTAATAGAACTTTTTTTTTTTTTATTCGATATAAAATCAAATTACTGTAGCTCCTAAGGATTAGTCTGTGTAAGTGCTAGGACACACACCTGTGTAAATGTCTGTAATTTAAACTTAAAACATTTTGCATTCGCAACTCAAACTGAAGAAGAAGAAGAAGAAGAAGAAGTAAGAGAACGGTAGAAGACGGCAGAGGAGGAGGAGGAGGAGGGGGGAGGCAGATGATTATGATGTATGCATATGTACATATACATGCATATACATCCATATTCACACACACACACACACACACACACACTTACATTTGCATACACATAAGTACTTGTGTATCTGTGTCTGTGTGTGTGTGTGTCACTTATACATACATGCATATATATACATACATATATATATACATATAGATATATATATATATATATATATATATGTGTGTATATTAAGATATATATGTAGCTGTGTATGTGCGTATTCCATTGCTAGATATTAAAGGAAAATATATACTAAACAATTTTACAGTTATATTTAAAAGAAAATTAAGAAAATGTTAAGCCAAGTTTGCAACCCTCAAACCCGATGTAGGCGTGTAAATGCATGTGTTTATGCCTAGGGCTTGCATACGTTTAACTAGGCTCAAGCTGTACATGCTTCCGCTTAGCTCAGACCCAACACAACAGACAACAGACACACGCACACACACACCTAGACAAAAGACCAGACCACACGCATTGTAAGAAAAAAATATCAAAGGTATAAAAAAAATAACTAGACATTGATAATAGTTTATAATACTAAGGGTGGGATGGGGAGGGGGATGGCTGGGTGGCTGGGTGGGAGGCGAACAGTTGATAGACTATTAAAGAAAAGCGTAACCAAGATGACTACCATTTTATAATCCAATAGTTCAATTTATAGCTAACTGCACTTACGTAACAGTTCCATCTAGATTATCGATGGAACGCAAGTCACCCCGAGGTAAGTTAGCTGCAAGGAGAGGGTCACGAGCAGAAGGACTAGCACACTTATCCAGACAAAGACGCACAGACACGCAGACACACAGACAGACACAGGCTACTTCTACTTATAGAGACACACACACACACACACACACACACACACACACACACAGACTCACACAGATAGACGATATTTTTAAGAGTCTAAAATTTGTTTATTTTTTACTTAAGTCAAGTGAGAAAAGAGACAGACAAACAGACAGCCGATTATTCAGTTGAGAATGCAGAAATCAAGCTATAATTATGATCGAGGCACTATATTAACTATATAGTCTAAATATCCAGTTAAAGTTGAATTCGCTCAATGCGAATTTTTGGTGTTTAGCGCCCTGTACTTGCCCCATTGTAAAGAGTGTGTCAGAGGTCGAAGGTCCCCGGAGAGGTTTAGATCATAAATGTGTAAGCAAAGAGTATTAAATATTTTTTACAAATTAAAGTGTATTTTATTTAATGTTAATATTATTATTCATTCATTTATACAAATATACATATACATATATATATATGTATATATATATATTTTATATTTTGTCAAACTCGTCTACTATACAAATACTAAAAATGAAGTTTTTTCATTGTGAAATTTGCTACATAATCGAAAGAAAGGATCTCGACAATTAACAAAAATAATAACAAATTATAAGCAAACCTAAATGAAAATGAAAATGAAAAACAATATAAAAACAAAATAAAAACAAATACATTTACATTTACAAAACTAAAAGCTATATATCGCAAAGTTAGATTCCCAAAACACGAAAATCCAACGCAAAGCTTGTGGATTTTAGCACAAAAACAAAAAAAGAAAAAAATCAAAACAAAAAAAGAAAAGAAAATTTAACAAAAAAAACATAAAAACATGTGCGTATTCAAGAGAAAACAATAAAATTTAAAAGAATTAAAATAATATAATTAATTTTAAAACATTTTAACTAACTATAATCAAATACGATCGATATACTTATAATAAAAGGGTTCTTATAAATAAGTTTCATATAATTTTGCATTGTTTTCCTAACACGTAAAATATTAAAATAAAAGAATTAAATATAAATAAAATAAAAATAAAATGACGAATTCAACCAACTCAAAGGTGTTTTATTTCATGCGGGAAGAGGGACGGAAATCTGAGCTTAATTAATAAAATTCAAAACCAGCTTTCAAATTCATCCTTTACGCTTAATTTAAATAAAATAAATCCATTCTCTTTTCTGCCCGCAATATTCAAGTGCAATTCCACTGCTCTCAGTCTCTCAATGCTATGCAACTCCCTTGGGCTAGAGCCCCTGAAAGTGTGTCTCACGAAAGTATGCAACACTTTTTTCCCGCATCGAGTGCACCAA